>JAJAGP010002338.1:0-120406 GCA_025084515.1 Ancistrus triradiatus | reverse complement strand
AACTTCCCCAATCTTATATACAGCACGTTGCATAATGACTGGTACCAGGACCATTGCATAACAATGGGACCGGTGATCAGTTTAATATGCAGATTGACATAGCCATTAACGACAATGGCCACGTGTGCCATTCACATAGGATTGGGGAAGGGCTGCGATGGCTCCATTGTAAGATGGTGAGAGGTGTACTCTGAGGTCCCCTCCTCGGTTCAGGGATGGATGTTCCCTTTTTACAAAAATGGCTTCTTTTACTCCGCGTTCAAACCATCATTCCTCCCTATCAAGGATCTCCACGTCTTCATCCTTGAAAGAGTGGCCACTGGCCTGTAGGTGGGTGTAAACCGCAGAGTCCTGACCTGATGAGGTAGCTCTTCTATGTTGTGCCATCCGGTGTGCCAGTGGCTGTTTGGTTTCCCCGATGTGCAATTCTTGGCAATCCTCCCGGCACTTAACAGCATACACTACATTACTCTGTCTGTGCTGGGGGACCCGATCCTTGCGGTGGACCAGTTTCTGGCGTAGCGTGTTTTTTTCGGTTTGAAAGCCACTGAGACGCGGTGTTTGGCAAAGATGCGTCTCAATTGTTCAGATGTTCCTGCCACATATGGAATCACCACTGGTTTACACTTAGACTGCGGTTGTTGTTCTTCTCTCGTCGATCTGCTGGAGCACTGTTTGGGCGTCTTACCAGCCTTGACAAAGGTTTGAACGCGGAGTAAAAGAAGCCATTTTTGTAAAAAGGGAACATCCATCCCTGAACCGAGGAGGGGGTCTCAGAGTACACCTCTCACCATCTTACAATGGAGCCATCGCAGCCCTTCCCCAATCCTGTGTGAATGGCACATGTGGCCATTGTCGTTAATGGCTATGTCAATCTGCATATTAAACTGGTCCCATTGTCATGCAATGGTCCTGGTACCAGTCGTTATGCAACATGCTGTATATAAGATTGGGGAAGTTTTCCAACTGCTGAGACTGAAGAAGTCACTTAGATGAGTGACGAAACATTTCTCCAACAAAATGTCCAGATGAACAGATTCAACTTCTGGGATTAATTTTTTTAACCATTCTTTGGTAGGAGTTTAGGGTCACTATCTGGCTGCATGACACACATACATGACATTTTCTTTAAAATCTGATTGTACAATTCATAAAACATTATTCCAAAAATGATGGCATGCTTTCTGGCCCAGATACAGCAAAACAGGCCCAAAGCATGATACTGCCACCATGTTTCACAGATGGGATGAGGTTCTTATGCTGGAATGCAGTGTTTTCCTTTCTCCACACATAACGGTTCTCATTTAAACCAGAAAGTTCTATTTTGGCCTCAATCATCAACAAATGTTTTTCCAATAGCCTTCTGGCTTCCCCACATGATCTTTAGCAAACTGCAGACAGTGTTCTTTTTGGAGAGCAGTTTACCCTCTTCTGGGGAGGGTACCAATGGTCTTGAATTTCTTTGTTTTGTACATAATCGCTGTGGATTTATGTGGATTCTTTAGAGATTGTTTTGTAACCTTTTCCAGCCTGATGAGCATCAACAACTCTTTATTCAAAGTGTACTGACTTTCGTAGGTGCAGGATTCAAATACTACAATATTCAAACCAGAGACAGAGAAATCTTCTACCAATGAGAGTACATTCTCAAGCATTCACATCATCAAATCATCATTTTGTTGTTATACACAGAACATGAGGCCAAAAGACAAAAAAAAAAAGGAAATCGCTAGTAAAATTGCAGCCTCTGTTATCACCAGCTGAACTATGTATCCATCTCCCCCTGATCCTGTATTGATTTCTCTGTGTCGATTCTGGATGTTTTGAAGAAAGGATGTTTTGAACCGTTTGACTAAAGAATTGGAATAGGACAGCAAACATAATGTTTCTCATATAAACCAGACAGCTCCATTTGGGTCTCAATCATCTACAAATGTTTTTCTAATAGCCTTTTGGCTTCCGCATGTCATCTTTAGCAAAAATATTCTTTTTGGAGAGCAGTTTACCATCTTCTGGGGAGGGTGAGAATGTTCTTGAATTTATTTGTTTTGTACACAGTCACTGTGGATTAATGTGAACTCTTTAGATGGTTTTGTAACCTTTTACAGCCTTATGAGCATCAACAACTCTTTATTCAAAGTTCATTGACTTTAGTAGTACAGGATGCAAATGGCACAATATTAAAACCAGAGACAGGAAAACCGTTTTGTTGTTATACACAGAACATGGGGCCAAAAGACAAAAATAAATAAATAAATTGCTTGTAAAAATGCAGCCCGTGTTATCACCAACTGAACTATGTATCCATCGCCCCCTGATCCTGTATTGATGTCTCTGTGTCGATTCCGCTGAAAGGAAGGACATTTGGGACTGTTTGGCTAAAGAGTTGGGATAGTACAGCAGTCAGAGAGGCAGGGTGAAAAAACAGAGTCTGTGGGGAGTAATTGACTGTCGAATGAGTAGTATTGACAAAGCTCATGCTAAGGAAGGCTTTGTGCCATTACATTCAAGGCTCAAGGGCAGGGATTTATTGGTTTACTATTTACCTCAGCACTCACTCAGGCTTTGTTCACACTGCAGGTGGAAAGTGGTCCAAAATAATCTTCAAATGTCACACAGATTTGCCTTTTATGTGATAGCAAAAGCCTAAAATGTGATATTTTCTAATTTGTTTTAATGAATTTCCTTACAGCAACTATATCTTTATGGACTTTCTTTAGATGATCAAGGTGTGATGTTGAAAAGATTACTTGTTTAGAGGTGGAAACCTATGGAGGTCTCATGTTACATCTCGTAAATGTTCAGTACTATTCTTTCTACTGCACGATTTGTCTTTGGAGGTTTGATGTCTGTATATGCTTCATATTATGAGCCTGTTAGCAGTGTGTGAAATAAGAGATCACTAATTAGAAGGTGGACAGCACAGTGGTGCAGTGGTTAGCACTTTTGCCTCACAGCTCCATGATCCCCAGTTCAATCCTGACCTTGGTCTTCTGGAGTTTGCATGTTCTCCCCATGTTTGTGTGGGTTTTCTTCGGGTACTCCAGTTTCCTCTCACATTTCAAAGACGTGTGTTGGGTTAATTGGTGTTTCCAAAGTGCCCTTTAGAGTGTGAATGTGTGTATGAGTGTGTGAGTGTATGTGCCCTACGATGGGATTGGCACCGTGTCTAAGGTTGTTCCTGCCTTGCTCCCTGTGTTGCTGGCTGAGCACCAGCTTTCCAGCAGCCCTGACTACGATGAGCGGATAAGAAAATGAATGAATGATTAATTTGAAGGGCTGCCTCAATACTTTTGACCACACAGTGTATACAATATAGCTACATGTCTCTGGCTACTCACTCTCCAGGAAATTCCAAAAGTCTATTTCTTCCTACGTAAGCAGTCATTTGAACAAAAATGTCTAATAAAGACAGGTGACCAGTGGAAATCATTAGTTTTGGTCTTTAAATGTTAATACAATAGTATTATGTTAATATACAGTATTATATACTGCATTAATATATAATACTATAAATAAGTACAGTGGTACCTCGGGTTTCGAGGTCGAACTCGTCGAATTTGGTTCTCGATACATTTTGACTAGAGAAATTTGTTTCGGGCCTCGTTGGTTGCTCGGTACTCTGCGCACTTCCTTAAACTTGCACGAGTCGAGCCACATGACTCATTTCAGCCAAAACTCGACTCACAATTCATGATTTACAATTCAGTACAGAGTGATTCAGTTTCATAATAGCTGTCGCTCAGAGAAGATCTTTGCTGTGTTTATCAGGTTTTCTTTATTTTTACGACTACAGTGTTGTATTCTTAGTGCACATAAGTCCCCATGGGTTCTAAAAAACGTTAGTTTATAAGAGCCAACCAAAAGCAAAACAGGAATTGAATGCTCCAAAACACAGGCTGCAATCAGTTAGCCAATAAAGTATTAAAGTCATAATGTAACTGCAGTCATTTAAGGTGAACCAGAAAATGTGAATGAGAAGCTTCAACCTTATCTCCACCGTGATAATCTTATCACTCGTTATCACTCTCCAGTTCATGATACATTTAACTTATGATGGGTTGTCCCTTCGTAAATCAGGGAGCACCTGTACAATACAACTCCATTAATGCATATAATGCCTTTTACAGTGTTGATTTTCTGGAGGTCTGGAACGGATTAGTTCAATTTATATTATTCGCTATGAGAAAAATTTGCTCGGCAATCAGTCATTTTCGGTTCTCGACAAGCCTTCTGGAACGAATTAATGACGAGAACCGACATATCACTGTATTATAAAAATAAACAGGATTCAACAGGATTCAAAATTCAATCAGATTTCAACATAAAGTATAAATAAGATGCAGTGTGATTGTAGTTTTTATCATTGTGATTGTATGTAAACTACAAGCTGGTCTTAATTGTTTTTAGTTATTTGGGCCATGCAATCTAACTCCTTCATGAATAATAATGAAATAATTTGTGAGTAAATGGTTTTATTTATACTGTACTTTGAGTTACCAGATGTATTTAAATATATCCATCTGAGAATGGAGGATTTGACTGCAGATACAGTATCAACAATCCTGATGTCATTGGTAGAGAAATATCTTAAAATAAATCCTTTTCAAAATAAATAAACAAATACACAATTTGTTAAATAAATCTACCTGCTAATGAATATTAATGAAATAATTCATGAGTGACTGTTTTTATTTCTACTGTAGTTTGAACTACCAGAAAAATTCCAAAATTCCAAAATTATATTAGTCTGAAACTCAGATAAGATCAGTGGAAGCTTTGATTGCAGACATCAACCTGATGTCACATAGTTAATTGTTGGTGATGTGTGGTTAAAAAGAAAGACAGATGTGAATGCAGCAACAGAGTGATATGGCAGACTGAAAACCAAGTGCATTGTTTTTTGAAGCTAATTGTATATTAGTGATAAATATTGGTTTGGTAGACCCAGTAGGTCCTGCTAAATCTCTTCAAAGACACTCAAAATGTCAAAACAGATCAATGAAATATGAGGGCATCTATGGAGGTTCTGATTGTGCAGGCTGGTTCAGTTGGAGGCGCTCTGTAACTAGCTTACACATACCATAAACTGATTTAAGAGCTAGTTCAGGTTCAAGGTTAGAGAAACAGTTTTCTCCAGATGATAGCCAAATTCAATTAAATAAACTGCAGTTGGGCTAAAGGACATTGGCTCTGTCCCTCACATCAGTGTGTATCCCTTCTGCTCATTTCTCTCCTATGAAGAAAATCCAGAAATAGCACAGTATACTATAAATGACATCATGATTTATTTAGTACTCCATGATAAAGTGGACACAGGTCGGCATCGTTCCTTATGAGAAGACTCATTTATGTGGATGCAGGTTTAAAATTAACAGCTTGAGTTTCTATATTCCACCAAAACATTCTGGACATACGAACTTCTTGCATGTGTACTATTGTAATAAGACACTGGCAGAAACTTTCTGGGATGTTCAAGCTGATTTCTTTTGCCAAGCTTGGGAAGAGAATGTAATTTTTGTTTATGGGCAATCTTCTCAGTGATAACTTGAAGCAGATCTTCAATAATCACCCCTATGTAAAGTGTGCTATGTATTTCCAAGGAACATGTTTTTTGGTGGACCTCTGTATTCTTCTATGCTGTACCATATTACTAGTGATCAGTTGGACACAGTGTAAAAAGGCTTACATGACTTGAATGAACAGTTTTAAACACATCATCAAGTTATTTCGGAATACAACAGTACCGATACTCCTCAGCAACAAAGAATGCAGACCAGCAAGTCTAAGTTAGACCATCAACAAAAAAGAGATGATTGTGGACTTGAGGAGGACCATTATGCATCACACCCCCAATGCTCTTCAGTTGCTAATTTACACAGCATTCCAAAGAGTTCATATTCCAAAAGGCCCCAGCTCTAGTGTCAGCCCACTACCTCCTTGTTTTGCAGAGGCGTTATTAGGAGTGCCAGCAGCTGTTTACACCATGTCCTCCCATAACTGTATTTGGTCTGCAAGACCGCTTTGATTTTATACAGTAGATTCAGTACAATGAGCAAGGATAATAGCATTTACTGTTGAATTTGTAGTGTTCATCTGTGTTTTTTTACCATAGGGAAGAGTGTTGTTAGGCACAGTGTACAAAGAGGCTTTTATAAAATGTAAAATCAATATGATTACACACAGTCTTGTTTAACAAATAAATGCATTGTTAATAACATTCGTAATAAATATTTCTTCCACAAGGTAATGTGGTGCCTACCTGTTTAGTCTCACACTAAATGTAAAATGCAGGTATAACCAGAATTTGCTTTTTCAGTTTTTCAAGTCAAGTCAAGTCAAGTCAGATCTGTTTATATAACGCTTTTTACAATGGAGCATTGTCTCAAAGAAACTTTACAAGTTTAGATTATCTCCTAATAACTACGTCCAATCCCAAATTGAGCAAGCCTAGGGCGACAGTGGCAAGGAAAAACTCCCTGAGTGTTATAGGAAGAAACCTTGGGAGAACCAAGACTCAAAAAGGGACCCAACCTCCTTGGGCGGCATAGATGATAAATCTAAGAGCGAAACTAAAGTCATGGAGTCAAAGTTCGAATATAATGTGAAGTATGCACATCGGCATTAAGTGGCCCGGGTATGGTGGAGATGGAGCTGATGACGGAAGCAGCTTGGGTGGAGCTACAGCGGATAAACATCATGTGTTTGGCTGGAACTGCCGGAACACAGCTCGGAGAGAAAACAGAAAATGTAATTAGTTATTGATTAAGAGCACAGTGTCTATTAACAATCGCTGATGCCATGTCAATCACTGATGCCAAGTGTAACATGAGACCCCGGCAGCATTAGCTATAGCAGCATAGCTAGAAAGAGGAGAACTGGTAGGAAACACAGTCAAGAGGGATCACATGAGACATCGGCAACCCCACGGGAGGCAGAAGACAGCAACCCATCATCTCTGATCACCATAAGACTCTTTGACTATGAACCCTCAGCTCTGCCTTTATTCTAAGGCAAGGATGCACGATTCAAGATCACGAGGACTGAAGCCCAGTTCAGCCAGACCGCCCACTCGACACTCCCGGCTAACAGACAAGGCAGGCAGGCCAGACATGACTTCAGACTCCGGCCCCAGTGACCCAAGCTATGCATCCTGGTCTAAATCTAGTCTAAAGCCTGTGTAAATAGGTATGTTTTTAGCCTAGACTTAAAAATTTGTAGAGTGTCTGAGTCTCGAACTAAAGTGGGAAGTTTATTCCATAGTTAGGAGGCCATGTATGAGAAAGTCTTTCCCCGTGCTGTGACTTTTTTAATTCTAGGAACTAAAAGAAGTCCTGTACCCTGCGAACGAAGTAGACGAGTTGGATTGTAAAACTCTAAGAGTCACTCAGATAATGTGGGGCCAGGCCATGTAGAGCTTTATAAGTTATAAGAAGTATTTTGTAATCAATGTGGAATTTGACTGGTAACCAGTGTAGTGACGATATAACAGGAGTGATATGATCAAATTTTCTAGTTCGAGTTAGCACTCGGGCGGCTGCATTCTGATTCTGCATTCAGTTTATTTATAGATTTACTAGAGCATCCAGTAAGTAAGGCATTACAGTAATCCAACCTTGAGGTCATAAATGCATGAACAAGTTTCTCTGCATCGTTAAAAGAGAGGATATTTCTAAGTTTAGCAATATTACGTAATTGAAATGACGCAATTCGAGTGATGCTGCTAATGCATCAAAGGAGAGATCTGAATCAAATGTGACCCCTAAAATTTTTACAGATGGACTGGGAAATACTGGACAGCCATCTAGATTTAGGATAGATGTAGCCAACCTGTCTCTCACAGCCTTGGGTCCCACTAATAGAACTTCAGTTTTATCTGAGTTAAGTAAGAGAAAATTAAATAACATCCAATCTTTTATTTCCTTTACACAGTCCTCAATTTTGTTGATTGTAAGGCTGTCAATAGGTTTGGCTGATATGTACAGCTGTGTATCATCTGCATAGCAGTGGAAACTAATGCCATGTTTACGAATAACTGAGCCTAGTGGCAGCATGTACAGAGAGAATAAAAGCAGGCCAAGCACTGACCCCTGAGGCACGCCATACTTCCCTTCTGAGAGCGTAGACCTTAGATTATTTATATGAACAAACTGGTCGGTTAAGTAGGATTTAAACCAAGAGAGTGCTAATCCCACTTACAGTATTTTCTAGTCTGTTTAGTAAAACGTCGTCAAGAAAAGAAACACATCCCTTATCTGAGGATATTAACAAGTCATTTAGTACCCTAATTAATGCTGTTTCAGTACTATGATGGGGCCTGAAGCCAGACTGAAATGTTTCATAAATATCATTCCTTTGAAGGTAACTGCAGAGCTGCTGATAGACGGCTTTTTCTAAGATTTTGGACAGAAACTGTAGATTTGAAATTGGTCTATAATTAGATATCACACAAGGGTCAAGATTGGCTTTTTTAATCAGTGGTTTGATAACGGCAGACTTAAAGGATTTGGGCACATAACCAAAGGTAAAGGATGAATTTAAAATAACTAACACTGGCTCTATAACACTAGGTATTACTTGTTTGAGTAAACGTGTAGGAATTGGATCTAATAAACATGTTGATGATTAGACGAGCTGATCAGTGCGGATAGTTCAGTATTGTAAATTGGGGGGGTAAAAGATTCCTAATCTTGATTTAACAGCTCATTAAACAGATTTCTAACACTTAGTGCTGCATCTGGAAGGTGGCGACTGAATAGATTGGTGATGATGTGATGACATTGAGTTTTTTTATGCCTAATGTTTTCTATCTTATCATTAAAGAAAGTCATGAAATCATTACTGTTAAAATTACACAGAACGGGAGAATCACTTTCTGTGGGGTATTTTGTTAATTTGGAGACTGTATTAAACAGAAATCTTGGACTATTCTTATTTTTCTATATGATGGAAGAGAAGTATGCAGCCTTAGCTTTAGTGAGGGCATGCTTATACTCTGCCATGCTGTCCCTCCAAGCAATTTTAAACACCTCCAATTTACTATGTCTCCACTTGCGCTCTAAATGCCGTGTTCTTTGCTTTTCAGTGTGTATCATACAATTTATGAAGAGTCTGCAATCAGATGCATTTGTCAGCACACCAAATTTGAAAACATCCCACATTGTTACTATATAATCTAGTGTCATCCACTCCTGCAACTGTGTACCATCAGTACCCAAGTTAGTGTTTTTCCCTGTTGCCGTACGTTATGCTGTCATTGACTATGTTTTTGTACACATTAATAATATTATAATTATAATATAAATTAACTAATATTATTAATTGATAATTGACTGTTATCTAGTACTGTATGTCAGTTGGTCAAGTAAACAATATAATGAGGCTGTTACCTGAAAAAAAAAAAAAAAGATTCCATTTTGGTCTAGTAATTAAGCTTCTTAGCTGAATGCCACTGTATGCCTTAAGAAAATGAAAATACAATTTTTATATTAATAAAAATTCACTGTTAAATCAGAAAGTTATTGAATCACTACTAGTTAGGTCAAAGGAACAATATTACCAATTTTCTATTGAAAAAAATGTAGTTCAACCATATTATGTCTTGGAATTATGTTCCTTTCATGGCCACTTTTGCCCTGCATCACCTTTAATGGCTCCTCTCTGACCCTGTTCTCCTTGTACAGCCAACTGCCTAATTGCAGCTGACTTTAAGGCCTTATTTATGCCCTCTTAGCACGCGGTCTCGCTCTCTTGCTCTGTTTTATCTTTAGCAGTTGACTTTCTTTTATGTGTTCTTCTTCTCCTACCTTTCATTGTGTCACTGTTCGTGTTAAATAACCCAATTAGCTTAGTGGGTCACCCTGTGTCACCTTACCTGTGTGCCTTCTCCCTTAGCCCCATTGAGCCTTTCATGTATTACTGTGTGCTTGCTCTTTGTATAGAGAATGGGAACGAGACGTCAGCTACGCAAGGGATTATGGGACTTTAGGACACAGATGCTACGGTAGAGACGGAAGTGTATATTAGGTAGTATATTGTAGACATAGCAGTGGTGTTATCCTGCTTCAAAACACGGTGAAATGGTTAACGTATGCTGCATTATCGATCTGCGTGGAAAACGTATTTCAAACGGAATGGGATTTTTCAGATTTCCAGCTTGGAAGCAAAAAAATGGACCGCATGTCGCTGAAATAAAGTTGCATCGCTTTGCTTGGGAAGCATGTGGAAGACAAACAGACACCACCTTTCATAACAGGTGTTTTCAGGCAGGAATTGTAATCAAAGCACATTTAACTGTTATGTGGTTATGTGGCTAGCTGCGCAAACAAGTTTTTGGGTTGAGGCTATGCAGCAAATCTTACATAACATAGATTTAATATGTAATCAAATCAAATCAAAGTTTGAGTATAAAATGTGTTTATTAGTATTTTTTTACATTAAATAATATTCTAAATGAGGCGTACACATTTAGATTACAGTGTTTGCCATTTTCAGTTAATGTAATTAATTCTCTTTGTCTTAATGTAGGAGTTACCATACCTGCTGCTCCAGTTTTCTTTCCGGATCCTGGCTAAAAGACGTGACAGAGGGTGGCTCATGGTTAAATGGAGACCTGGAATTGGACTATACCATCAGTTGTGGCAGCAAAGGGGAGATGGGAATGTTTTGTATTGAGTTTATTAGTGGTTTGTACTGGTTCCCCCTTTGTTACTTTTATGGTTTGATCAGTTAGTATACAAGTTTTCCCATGTTTCATTGTGAGAGACGTTTGTTTTGTTTTTTGTTTGAAGCTGAGTTTTGTCATTTAGTTGTGAGTAATGTTTGTTGATTTCTTTTAAGGGTGCACTATTTAAGTTTGTTTATTGATTTTGACCTGACTGTGGATGTAATAAAATCCTTTTTTGGATATTATTCCACACCTGTTGGTCTTTGACTACTTGGTCCTTGACATTTAACTGGTGGTGCCTAAATAAATGAAAGACACTGTGCTGATTTTGGGTCATTCTATTCCATGGGCTGGCCATCTTGCAAAGCACCATTGCTCACATTAACAGACACTTTTATTGGCCTGGCTTGCGGGCAGATGTCGCTCGGTTTTGCAAGAGCTGCCCTTAGTGTCAGAAGATTTCCATCAAAATCCTCTCCAGAGCTCCACTCCAGCCCATACCAGTTATTGGTACGCCACCAAATGTCAAAAAAGGATGTTATTATATCCACAGGTCAAAAATCAACAAACAAACGTAAGTAGTGCACCCTTAAAATAAATCAACAAACATTACTCACAACTAAATGACAAACTCAGCTTCAACAAACAAACAAAAGAAAGAAAAAAGAATGTGTGCGCTTAATTGAGAATGCTATGTAATGTCAAAAAATACTATTAAGCACATTTTATACTCAGACAAACTGTGTTTAATTCCTACAACATAACTACAAAGAAACACTGTGATAACCTTAAGAAAGAGTGCCTTATATCATTATAAAAATAAAATGTAACAAGGCTGGAAAAACATTACCTATTCAATTCTGTGTAATCCTATATATAAAAAAAATTAAATAAATATATATATATATATATATATATATATATATATATATATATATATATATATATATATATATATATATATATATATATATATTATTTTGAATATTTATTTCAGGGAAACCAGCCTATGAGATCCTAAAGTGTCATAGTGACTGCGTATCATCAATGCACACAGAAATAAAAGCGACACATACTGAGAACAAAAACACAGCAAACTCTAACAGAAACACTGAATCTGCAACAGCATATTATTTAGCTGGCCAGAGATCAGAGATGGATGAAGCAGCATCACCAAATTTAGCTTCACAGAAGTCAGAGGTTGAGGAAGGTACCTGCTGGATGCCAAAGATGCTGAGGAGACACAGCAGAGAGCACACCTTAGGGTACATGTGGAGAGAATGCTTGGATGTGTATGCACCAAATACCATACCAGTGAGCTCCATGCAAAGGCAAAGACATGGCTTTCCTTGACAAGATTGCAGCTGTGTGCTTTGCCTAGACTAATATATTCCCAAGTGTTGTTATGAAACCATGAACCATGTTATCGAAATATGAAATGTATTTTGTTGTATTAACAGCATTCTGAGTCTCTTTATTTGTGCAATATTTGTGTTACACTGTAGAAAATGTGCAAAATTCACAGTTTCACAATTAGTCTTTGTAAACGAGAAACATACAAATGGCAATCAAAAATATACATAAATTAACAAAAGCCGAATTTAAAACATATTGCAGTGTAAAGTTCACAGTATCAGTCTAATTAAATAAAACAGGTAATAAACATTCTTCTCCCTCCACTGATCCACTTGTCGATTTTGTAGCATCCCTCTGCATGGACCCTGTTTACACTAGTGGGTAGGTTGGAACATCAGTGATTGTCTTGGTCCCCCATAATCACACTGCTGTTTCAGTTTTAAATAGGAGAGTGCCAACGTGTTCAAGACTCTACTATGCCAGCCATGCATGTTCAGTGTGCCCATTCCACTTGTACAGTGGAGCTGAGCATCACCCATGGTTTGTCTGCAGGTTCATTGAGGCGCTGAGAGTGCAACACCTAAGAAATAAAGATCACTGAAATATGTATAACTGGAATAATAAGAAATAAGTGTAACAGTATAATATTACTATAATAGTAACTCTAATAATTATAAATCTAGTATTTACATTTACACTAAACATCAGTTCCAAAACTGCGTAGAATCAACAGAAACAACATTGTTTGTTAAGGAAATCACAATTAGTGAAAGTAAACATGCAAATATAAAAATCAAACTGTAACGACTAAAGTTGATGCAGTTTTTTGGTTTCGTAAAAAGTTATTTTGTTTGGTTCACTGTGGTCACAGAAGTGTGTGTGAGGCCATCGCTTACCTCTGTGTGAAACACTGTTTTCTGGTCGTTGACTGATAACCACCAGTTCCTGAACCCATCCGTTTGTAAACTAAAGTGGGACTCGAGAGACTATAATTTGAACTGTTAGAATGTGTAGGCGCTCACACCACAAACAAATTATGAAAACAAGTTTGCAAATGTTATTTGCAATTGCTCGTTTAAATCACTCGTCCACTCTTTGTGTGTAACTCACTCGCCATCCATACCCGTGACGCTCGGTTCGAATCCTGACCACGGTCATCCCCCCCCCCCCCCCCCCCCCCCCCCCCCCCCCCCCCCCCCCGAGTGTGCGTTTCGCTCGCAGGCTTCGCCGCCTTTATCTAACTATATACCTCGGTATATATACTTGTTGGCATATATATATATATATATATATATATATATATATATTTGTGCTCATATTTGCATATTTATTTTCCCCTGCACTTGGGTTCTCCTTCTCCCTCTGTTTTCCCTCGACCAGTATCCCACTAGCTGGTCGAATCATAATAGGATCGACTCCGTTAATTTTCTTTATTTTCTCACGATAGAGCTACTTTGCTTCTCCCGATAATGCATCTTGCATTTAATATTTGCTCGGTTCATTCGTGTTACTTATTATTATTATTATTTTTATTTATTTATTTATTTATTTTTTCGTCTTGCTCTCCCGTGTTTACCTCGGTTGCTTGGTGTCCTAAAGCATGGCGACTACTACCCACAGTGCAATGGACTGTGCCGTTGCTGCCAATTCTCTATAGTCATTCTGTGATTTTCTGGATGTCTATTTAGTCTATTTCTAGCCTGTTGTTATTTCAATCCTTCTGACATTTATTTCATTATATCCATTAGTTTCAATTAACGGACTACACACTTGCTTCTGTCCTTGACTCTGCAGCCAAGCGTGACATTATAACCACTAAAGAATGGTGTCACATATAATTCATTCACTGTCTTATCCACTTAACCCTGGACAGGGTTATGGGAGAGCCGGCGCCTAGCCGGGAGCACAGGGCATAAGTCAAGAGCAACCCTAGACAGGGTGCTTATCCATCACAGGTCATACACACTCATTCACAGGCTCTGGCAATTTTAGCACAATAAATTAAAATAAAGCATGTCTTTGGATGCCAAATGTGAGCTGACCTGACATGTTTAAAAAATGTAAAACATATCTTTAAAAATCAAGCCAAAAATAAACAAATAAATAATCCCTTAATTTGCATTGTTTGTTATGGTGGAAATTCACCTGTAAAGCTAATAAGCTTATGTGAAATGGTGAAACCAAGTTTCCCCACCATGTTTGTGTGTACAAAAAGCAAAAAAACAAAATCAAAGTCCCTGTACAGTAACATTAACACACAGTAACACTGAATAGTGCATGTCTAATTGGATCTATGCTGGTTCCTGCTCCCTGCTCCTCCTCCATCATTTCCCTTTCTTGTTCAGAGTCACGTTCACCTGTTTGCTGCAATTGTAGACTTGTTTAGCCATTTTTATTGCTGCCTGGATATCAAATATTTAATATATTCCTTATAAGTCAAAGGGTTTTGATGAGTAATCTAGAAGAAGAGTCCAAGAACGGGGCCAAACAAGACGACCACCATGCCCACTACTGGATCTTTGAACAGGAGCAAACACAGAGCCACTGTGTTGCTGGTCTGATGAATCTCTTCTATGACGGGAACCAAGCCCACCAGGGAGTGAGCTAGAGGGTACCTTACAAGGTCCATTAAAGGTTTTGCTGATTGACACAAAGTCTGCTTTCTTTTTGTTGGTGCACGTGCAGCATCAGCCACCGTTTTTGTCTTTTTATACAGTTTTTATTGTTTCAGCAACAAATTCTAGATATTTTCAGTTGTCATGGTAACTGTAACGTACTATTACAGAATGCCTCAACAGTGTCGCTGCAGCTAAGATGACCTATACAATATCTATAAAATATTGGCTATATAATGTTAGGGTTGGGATAAAGACTGCCTATCATGAAAATTCCAGAATGTCCTGATATCCAGTTTGAGTCTATTGATCTGATTATTTCCAAAATAATATTTATTTTGCAAGTCAATTTACATTATATACAGACTTGGTAGTATGCCAGGATACCAGACTAGAACAGAGAAGTAAAGGGATAGAATAGAAAACTTTAATGAGACAGGAAATAACCTGATATTTAAATATTATCATGGAACATTTCTCACAAATTGGTCTCTTGACTCTACATTAAATTGAGGGGAAAATGTCAGCTCAAATGTTATTGACTATGACAAAAAGACACACTGCTTAGCCGAGGGAACTAAACTTGGAGCCAGACACTCAAGAGACACTGATTATATCCAGACTTATACAGTTTCAGTGAGCTGTGATGAGGCAGCAAAAATCCTGAAACACATGGATTTATATAGGACATCAAATAAACGGAAACAATGGAATGGTTTTAGAGCAATACAGCAGAGAGCAGGAGAGACTCATTTGACAAAAGGATTTAATGAAGTCCCAGCAGACTCTTGGCTTTTTATTTCTCCAAGTCAATCTCACACTTTATACATTTACTTACTTAGCAGATGCCCTGAAGAGATTTACAGCTTATGCGAACTTACAATCAAAACAATTGTGTGTTAAGGGCCTTGCTTAAGTATTCAACAATAGCAGCATGGCAGAGACGGGATGTGAACTATAGACATAGTTCAGTTAGCTTAACCACTAAGCCACCACAGTTCTGAGCTACACAATAAAGTTCCCGCATCCATTAATGACTTTCAGAAAGTTGTGAAACAAGAAAAAAAATTTTTTTCAATTATTCTGCATCTATCATCTATCATTCTGCAAAATCACAGATGAGTAAATTTCTCACAGCAGCATATAAAGGCTATATATTAGTTTTTATTATTATTATAATTATTATTATTATTATTATTATTATTATTGAAAAAGGCCTCTAGAGAGCTGCTGTGGTGTCTCATTTGTCAGTGGATGTCTAAAACTTTTTTTACAAGGTACACAACACAAAGACACATTCCAAAGCTTCCAGGTCTACTGCTTACAGTAAAATTAAAGTTTGTTAATATAGCCTTAAAAAATAATTACATATGTAGATGTAGACCTCGCTATGCTTTAGATCAGTAGTTCTCAAACTTTTTTGACCAAGTACCACCCATCATCAAGCCAAAACCTCCAAGTACCACCTATGAGTTTCATTGCAACATATACACCACACACACACACACACACACACACACACACACACACACACACTTGTACACAGTAGGGATATTTAGCTGAATCTACAGGCTTATCCTTTAAATATGCGTGCGTCCCAGCTCGCACCGGTAACCAGTTACCGGCCCCCACGCCCCCCGCACAGGTGCATTCAGGCACAACTAATGCTTATGACTATTTATAGGGGCGTGATGGTGGCGTGCCTTAGTGTTTTTTGTAGGTGGTATTTATCATTGTCTGGCTCAGTTAGGCTTAGTGGTAGACCGATCTCGCTAAAGGAGGTCGGCCATATAGGGCTCGGAGGTCCGAGGTAACATAGGGATTAGACACTAGCGTAGGAACAGAGATTTTCCCTTCAGCGTGATCCCTTTCTTCTGATTTCTAGTGCTCGCATTCCTCTCGTTCTCTATTGCAGCGTTTCCACTCTGAGCCTGCGCATCCCAGCAAGTAACGTTTTTCTAGAGCATGTATACACACCATGGCGTTTCGTGATTTCAGCTCTGGTTGGCGTCAGTTTCTTGCGCTCGTTTCCCTGATTATCAGCGCCATTAGTGCTTTCTTTCCGTGCCTTCTCGTTAACGTACACACCGCCCCTTTTAGGATCGGTTTTGTTCCAGCTCTCTTCCTGTCGTCATAGGCTTCCTAGCACGGTGTTATATCAGGAACAGCATGGTGTGTGGTGTTAAGCATTCTTGTGGGCTCGTCAGCGTCTGGTGTTCAAATCCTGGTCGCTTCTCCTGGCATCTGCAAACTTCAGCCATGTCACTTTATTTGAGACATTAATTTTTGACTATTGTTTTTGGACAAATACAAAAGGCTTACTGATAACACCTCATAAAATTTTAAATATGGTTAGCAATTAACACGGCGTAGAGGTAATGAAATACGGGGTAAATTAAAGTAATTCCTTAACTATTAAATAATTAGTAAGTACATCCAAGGTCATCTGGCATACCACCAGGGCTTTAAGGTGTAGACAGATGTAATATATGGTAAGATAGGCAACAATTGTTAGTGATAAAAATTTAAGCTAGAAAGCAGTCCGTATTGAATTTATGAATATACCCACTTTAATACAACTTAGAGCAAACCAAAACAAATAATGAAACAAATAAATCAAGGTAAAAAGGCAACACACATCCACAGAAAAATAGAATAATCACCATGAACTCTTAGTGACACAGGTATAGGGTTAAACCAACCCCACGTCACCTATTAGGAAAGCAAAACTGAAATCGTTGGGCACTCCTTACATTAAATAACTCCACATACCATGGGAATATATTAATTACATCAAGGGAAAAGGAAAGAGACAGTGCCAACCCCAGTCTGATTCTCACAATAGTGACCAATACAAGACCCTGCCCCATATGAATAACAAATACCAGACAAATATACACTCATTGACAAAAAAATAACTCACCAAGAAGAAGTTGAAATCCAATTAAACTTTATATGTATGAATATAATGATAACACATGTGAGTGACCACAATGTTAGAGCAAAAGGATAATTTTATTAGGGAAAACTGTAGAATTAAAAGGAGGCCACAGTTACCCTGTTAGGCCGCCTTTAGCCTGGATACAAAATGAAATACAGTTGGGCAGTGGAGGAAATTGGGTTCCTCCTGATAGTTTGCCGAAACTGGCTTCTCACCTGGTCCCATAAATGCTTACAGATAAATCTGGCGACCAGGCAGTCCAAGGAATTGTTGCAATCTGGCAGAGACATTCCTAGAAAATCTTTGTTGTGTGTGGGCGAGCATTATCCTTCTAAAAAATACCAGTTTGAAGCCCTGCCATGAGAGGCAATGACAAAATGACAATTTTATTTTAATGACAAAACTATGTTATTTACTGGTATATATCTCTACACACCCAGCACTTACAGCTTCACGCCATCTTGTGAAATAAGCAGCAAGCTTGGAACACTTGTTTCTAGATATTGTTGCCCATTCATTTTGGCATATCCTTGCAAGTTCCATCAGGTTGGATGGGGAGTGTCAGTACACAGCCATTTTCAGCTCCTTCCACAGATGTTTAATTGGTTTCAGGTCTGGGTTCTGGCTTGTGCCACTCAAGGACGTTCACAAAACTCAACACCCACACATTCTCAATGGACACAACAGACTCCTAGCTAAAGCCACTAAGACAAATTTTGATCAGAAGATTTTCAGATATTTTGTTAGACAGAGAACATTCTACCTCTGTATAGATTTCCATAAATTAAGTATCTAGCAAAAACAAAAATTTTTGCCATCACAAAAAAAAGCAATAGTGTAATAGTTTTTTTTCTGGTTTTAAGCAGACTGTGCTCAGAAATACATAAATGCTTTATGACAGGTTTCAGCGAGATCAGGCATGCGCTGGCCTTCATCATTATTGTTGTGCTGACATATACCACCTAGAAATGTAGACACAGGAAACATGTCTTCAAAATGTCTCAAGATATACAGAAACAATCTGACTTTCTGGTCAGCCATGTCAAATTTGGTGGTTATGTGTATCTCAATCTTTCTGAGCAAGCACTGATTTTTATGCTTCATTGACAGTGCAAAATATTATATCACTCTGAAATAAGGGGAAATATCCCTGAGGCCAGTGTGACAGGACAACTTCAATTATCTGCAGAGAGAGAGAGAGAGAGAGAGAGAGAGAGAGAGAGAGAGAGAGAGAGAGAGAGAGAGAGAGAGAGAGAGAGAGAGAGAGAGAGAGAGGATATGTTATAAAAACTCCTCTATAGTGAATGCACTGGATGGCAAGATCACAGCCAAAAGAAAGTTTTAGTTGCAGCAACCACACCAGGAGGAATTCAGTATCACCTAACAGAATCAACAACCAAAAGATAAAAACAGACAGAGGCATTATGGTTGGTATAGTACAAGGTTCCAGAACCCTGCGTTCAAACCTCACCTCCATGAGCAAGTCTTATAGCAATGGAAAAATGTGTTTGGGGTTGTTGGGGTGAACAAAAGAAAAAAAAAAAAAACAGGCTTCCATATTATTAATGAATATTTTTTTGTGCAATAAAACTGGCAGTATTTATAGGGTGTGAAAGTGAGATTTTGTGGCAGTAGTTTTTTCTCTACAATCTAGAAGTCTTAAGATTCCACACAGCTCATAATGCACAACTTTTGTATTTGCTTTATTTACTGTTTACGTACTTTGAATGTAAGTCATACATTTCAGTCACCTATTTAAATGAAATATAAAATATAGTTTGGGTGCAAAATACATGTTGATTCAACTAAAAAAACGTCTCTGCAGGAATCAAACGAATATAACATATTTCAGCTAAATACTCAACCATTACTAAGGCACCATTCAGACCTACTATGTATCATCTAAAAATTTGGAAAAGTGATTAAACATTTACACACGCCAACTTTGATGTTTTTCCAATATGTTCTAAAATGTCTCCATTACAGTTTGCAAAAATATGTTATACTTAAGTTTGGTCCTAGCAAAAGTAGTTAGACCAATGAAACATCTAATTTGTTCAAATACATTATGAACTATGAAATATTTCATTGTTTAGTATAGTAATAATGTTAAAGTAATGATAGTATTTGAATTTATACTACCACTTGTTGTGAGAATTTTAATTATTATTAATAATAATAATATCTGTAGCATAACAGTAGAAGAGCTAGGATTTGAACTCACAACCTTCTGATTAGTAGGCCTGAGCCTGCACTGTCTCAGTCATCAATAGTGTAAGTGTTACTTTTATTTTTCACTTTCAATCCATTACTCACTAAATTACATGAGATCTTTCAACACTTTACTATAAAATAAGCTTCGTGTTAATGAGTTTGGTCACCTGTAGGTTAATGTAAGTTTTAAACATTAACTTACTTATCACAGTATCCTTTCCATATCTCTGCTATGATACAGTACAGATAGCTCTACCAAACACTCGTTAAACTCCTCAGTTCGTGATACATTTAACTTATGATGGATTTGACAGAAAATATCCCCTTCGTGAATCAGGGAGCACCTGTAAAATACAACTCCATTATTGCATAAAATGTGTTATATAGTGTAGATTTCTGGGGGTTTGGAACGGATTAATTCAATTTAGATTATTCCTTATAGTAAACATTTGCTTGGTAACCGAGGTACCACTGTAATTAGAAGGGAAGCTGCCTCTTCCTTGGGACTTCCATATAGTATCACTCTGTATCTGGGTTCAAACCAGCTGCTTCCATGACAAAACGTTGATGTCTTTTCACCTCATCATGGTGTTAGCAGAAACCCAAAAGCTCTCATAAGAAACTTTTCAACAAAACTTAATAAGACCATCACATTTAGTAAGGTTCTGCCTTTATCACCATCAAGTGGAAGAAGTTTCCACAAATGAATTCTACAGACAAGTTGACTTTGAAGTCCTAAATTTTAGGATCTGGTGAGACTTATGCATTGTCATAATATGTAAAATCACAGAGATAAAAATGGTGCATTCTTTTATTTAATCAAACTAAAAAATATAGCTGCTTATTCAAGTGAGGAACATCTAAATTCAGAAACATGTGTGGATTAAAAGTATGTCCCACATGTCGGTAAACTTGGACACTTTGAGCCCTAGATGTTATGATCTTAGACCCCAAACCATATAAATATCTTCGTATTATACATTATAATATAATAAATTCCTTGTAGACTTATTCTACCGCACTTCCTAATATATACTGCTCAAACAAATAAAGGGAACACTTGGAGTTATATTCTGTTGTTTAAGTGTTCCCTTTATTTTTTTTTAGCAGTATATATCCAATATTTGTTCTTCACTGAGTTAAATAGACTTTTGATAGACTTAACGTTACTTGTCATATCTGTTCTGCTCTTGTCAAGCCTTGATGGATGATAGTGTTTTAATTGTGTTGTAGATGGGTCCATGTGAAGCAGGGGAATGGACTAAATCATTTAGCTGGGAATTTTTAGATGCATACAATGCAATTTCCACTAGCTTGAGGACAGATGAGTACTGACTAAACAGATGGTGCGCTCGTATAGAAAGCTGATTAAGCAGAATCACACCATCAATGCACTGCAAAAACCACTATAACTGAACACACACACACAATTATGCACACACACACATACATTCACAAGCACAATGCCAGCAGGTGCTGCTTCAGAAAGCCAGGTCTACAGCTAAGTGAAACATTACGTGTGCTTGGTATCATGGGTTTCTTTACAACAGCAAACATTTTATAGAATTAAAATGTAAAAGAAATGTACAGTATCGAATCTCTCACAAAATATCATAGCAGAAGTAGTATATACAGTCGGCAAAAAGTATTTAGTCAGCCACGGATTGTGCAAGTTCTCCTACTTAGAAAGATGAGAGAGGTCTGTAATTTTCATCATAGGTACACTTCAACTATGAGAGACAAAATGAGAAAAAAAATCCAGGAAATCACATTGTAGGATTTTTAAAAAACTTAATCGTAAATCATGGTGGAAAATAATTATTTGGTTACCCACAAACAAGTAAGATTTCTGCTCTCACAGACCTGTAACTTCTTTAAGAAGCTCTTCTGTCCTCCACTTGTTACCTGTATTAATGACACCTGTTTGACCTCGTTATCTGGCCAAGACCAAAGAGCTGTCGAAGGACACCAGAAAGAAAATTGTAGACCTGCACCAGGCTGGAAGAGTGAATCTACAATTAGCAAGCAGGTTGGTGTGAATAAATCAACTGGGAGCAATTGTAAGAAAATGGAAGCCATACAAGACTATTGATAATCTCCCTTGATCTGGAGCCCCACGCAAGATCTCATCCCGTGGGGTCGAAATGATCATGAGAACGGTGAGCAAAAATCCCAGAACTACACAGAGGGACCTGATGAATGACCTGCAGAGAGCTGGGACCAAAGTAACAAAGGCTACCATCAGTAACACACTACGCTGAGAGGGACTCGGGTCCTGCATTGCCAGGCGTGTCCCTCTGCTTAACCCAGTACATGTCCAGGTCTGTCTGAAGTTTGCCAGAGAGCACATGGATGATCCAGAAGAGGATCGGGAGAACATCATGTGGTCAGATGAAACCAAAATAGGACTTTTGGTAAAAACTCAACTCATTGTGTTTGGAGGAAACATCATGCTTTGGGGCTGTTTTTCTGCACGACTGATCCGTGCTAAGGAAAGAATGACCAGGGCCATGTATCGTGAGATTTTAAGCCAAAACCTCCTTCCACCAGTGAGAGCATTGAAGATGCAACGTGGCTGGGTCTACTGCTCGGGCAACGAAGGAGTGGCTCCGTAAAAAGCATTTCAAGGTCCTGTTGTTGCATTTCAAGGTACAACAACAGATGATAACAACATCTACCATTTGGAGCAGCACGGTAGATATATCTAATAGACAGCACAGTGAGTGAACAGTGTTTAAAATCTCCAGCAGCACTGCCGTGTATGACCCACGCATACCAGAACAACACACACTAACAGACCACTACATCAGTGTCACTGCACCACCAACTAAATAGTACCTTATCTGTGGTGGTCCTGACCATTAGACAACAGAGTAAAGGGGATTAATTAAGTACGCAGATACACATAGGGACTACAGTCTGAAATTGAAGAACTACAAAGTGCTTCTATATGCTAAGTGAACTGATGAAATGGACAATGAGTGTAGACAAAAGGAGGTGGTCATAAAGTGATTGGACAGTGCATACATCTAATTCAACTCACTCAGAAAATTTTATTTCTCATTTTCTCATTCATTTCCTCTAAACGGATGGAAGCTAGCCAATATTTCTTGTAAAAAGCCACAGTTAAAAGACATTCTCTCAAAAACACACCTGCTGGAATGTATGCTTTAAACAGTGCAAGATTTAGGCAAAAATGCCTATACCAAGCAGAATAGCAAGCACAAGTGCAGATGTAGTAATTGCGCATTTTCATTTTCAAGTTGCCATTCCAGTTTTATTCATATATAACAAAGATCAAATGCTGCTAAACTATAGCAAATAGGACAAATTGCTTAATCATCTGAGATGGCACATGACTTTGTTGGTTGCCTTGTGTGTTTCATAAAGCAGCTGTTAGCACTAAGCACAGAAGTATAGAAAGCAATAACGTGCACTGTAATGATTAGAAAGCTGCACATTAGACATCTGGATCATCTGGTTCAGCTTGAAGCCAATCAAATTGGAGCAGTGAGTTTGGCTCTAAAACACAAAATGCAGAACAGATAGATGGCTAATGAGCAGAGATTGAGAACAGCCTGATGTATGCTGAAAGGAAGCTTTCAGCTGTTGTGCATATCTGCTATCTAATTACATATTCTGGAGAGCAGGGAAGGGGAAACTGGATTTAACTCTGAATCACTTCCATGCCATAATTCTAATTCTGTTTGTTCCAACACTTAGTCATCTGCTAAATAATTAAAAAGTAATGACCATGCCGTGATAATTGTCCAACTATCAGTAGTGGCTCATTGGATAAAGCTTTCAAGTCCTAACTCCACCAGGCTGCTACTGTTGTGTTCTTGGACAAGGCCCTTAACATAGCTTCCCCGTTCAATTCCTCCATTCAAAAGTCATTCTGAAAGAAGGCCTCTGGCTATATGATCTAACTCTAATACTGCTCCAAACCTAGACTGCTATGGACTGGAACCGCATCATCTTTATCTTTGAATATCATCATTTCATTCATACACAAAGTTTCATTTGATTCCAACAGCTTTTCCTTGGTGAGTTAATTATTTTTCAGTGAGTGTTTCTTTTGTTGTCAAAAGGCACTTGCATCATTGTGTCATCCTAGCAGATTAACAGATGATTTAAAATCCACATAACTTCAGGAATAGAATAAATAAAACAGCTTTTCTCTGGGGCACTTTGGCAAGATCAGGCAGCCACTAAAATTAATAGTGTTATGTGTAAAAACATTTGTGAGAGGGTGTGTATTGTGGGTCATTACTGTCCTTGGTTTTATAGGCAATCTCTTGTCTGTGATGACCTCTAGAGAGTCATTCCAGGTACTGAGCCTCACTAAATCTTCTTAATAAATGTTGCTCCCAAACAATGGACAGCATAAAAAAATCATGCTGGCCTTCACACACGAACAAAATTTGAACGCTGAAACTTACACACATTGTAAGACCTAACTTTCCTTTTTAATGTAAACCCTCTGACCTTCTATTCAAAGTTCCTCTTGTGCTTCGTTATGTGATTATGACTTAATCTGATAAAAGAGAGCATTAATATGACTAGTTTTGTGCTCCCCAGCTGTTGTTTTATTTATCTATGTCACATTTACGTCAAAGAAAATAACATTAGCATAATTTAAAGGGTAGAAAACAAATCTAATCACAAGTGTCTACATCAAATATGGCCGCTTTAAAGGAGAAACAAACAAAATCATGGCTTTACAAAAAGAAAATCTCATACAACATTTACATGCTGCAGATATGAATTGTAGTGCTGATCTACATCTAACTGAGAAATGAACCGTGCTGTGTATTAATTAACTGAACAAATGCTGAAAGAGTTGCTTAAGTAATAATTAGTGAGTGCTATTCAGCATTAAGCCATGCATTGAAAGAGAGAGAGAGAGAGAGAGAGAGAGAGAGAGAGAGACAGAACTGTTTGCTGAATACATTTCTCCTGCAGCTCAGATACTGCTGAGTATGCTGAAATGTACAGGCATTTCAAAACAATTAATTTAACAGGTCACACCATTAGCATTTTCAATTCTACATTTCCCTGTGGTGAGAAAAAATGAGAGAAAAGGTCATCTGTTTGAACCAGAAGCTGAACTGCATCATTACTGTAATAATCTGTCAGAGGGAAGCTCTGTTTAACATCCTCACCCTTAGAAAATAGGCTGTAATGTTTATAATTGTTATTCGATTTAATGCTTACATATCAAACAGTCAGAATTATACACCAGGTACTGAAAGCAAAGGTTCACATACTTGAATTATATATACATACACACACACACACACACACACACACACACGGTGGTTCAAAAAAGAATTTAGACAGCCACTGATTGTGCAAATTCTTCTACTTAGAAAGATGAGAGAGGTCTTTAATTTTCATCATAGTTACACTTCAACTATGAGAGACAAAATGAGAAAAGGAATCCAGAAAATCACACTGTAGAATTTAATTGTAAATCATGGGGGAAATAAGTATTTGGTCACCCACAAACAAGCAAGATTTCTGGCTCTCACAGACCTGTAACTTCTTCTTTAAGAAGGTCTTCTGTCCTCCAATCGTTATCTGTATAAAAGACACCTGTCCACAGCCTCAAACAGTCAGACTACAAACTCAACCATGGCGTTGAAGATGGAACGCGGCTGGGTCTTCCAGCATGACAATGATCCCAAACACACCGCTCGGGCAATAAAGGAGTGGCTTCATAAAAAGCATTTCAAGATCCTGGAGTGGCCTAACCAGTCTCCAGACCTCAACCTCAGAAAATTTGTGGAGGGATTTGAAAGTCCGTGTTGCCCAGTGACAGCTCAAAACATCACTGCTCTAGAGGAAATCTGCATGGAGGAATGGGCCAAAATACCAGCTCCAGTGTGTGCCAACCTGGTGAAGACTTATAGCAAATGTTTGACCTCTGTCATTGCCAACAAATATTATGTTACATAGTATTGAGTTCAACTTTTCTTATGGAGCAAATACTTATTTTCCACCATAATTTGCAAATAAATTCTTTAAAAATCCTATAATGTCATATCCTAGATTTTTTTTCTCATTTTGTCTTTCATAGTTGAAGTGTATCTATCTTTCTAAGTAGGAGAACTTGCACAATCAGTGGCTGACTATATATATTTGACCTATATAAACTGTTATATGCTTTTATAATGTTAGAATCCAACCTATAATGGCATATGATGGTCTAAACATCTTAGTGTTTAGCATTCAATTGCATAAGTTCAACAACAGGAACACCAGTATGGACGAAGAAAGCTGTTGCTTTGTTAAATAAAATTACATACAGTAATCATTATTTCATTATTAAATGATGTGGTTTATATTTTACATGCCCGTGCTTATGATGTACCTGATCCTGCATACTTTATTAAGAAGACTTAGTACTGTTATTTTGCCACTAAGTATTAAATGCTATTAGATTACAGTAATTTTGACATTTGAATTGTTTTTGTGTGTATATTGCATTTCGCTCATATTTTCAGTGTCAGATGAATGTACAGCAAATATATCTTTCCATTATAATTTTGACTGGCAAAAAAACTGGCAAGAACAGTGAAGCTGCATAGATGTACTTCTTCAGCAGCTCAGCCAAGAAAGGATAGACAAATAAATTTCATATGGAGCTTTTCCCTCTGAGCTCTCGTGGAAGGCGGATGCACTGCTCCTCGCTCCCTTATCTCTCTTGCTTGGCTTCTTTGTATCTGTCTCGTCTACTCTACTCTACTCCTTAGCACTGCTCCTCAAAGAACAAATTATGGAATTGGTTAAATGGTCTCTGAACGCTATTGACACCATCTTCTCATCGAGAAGTTCGGGTTCGGGGGAACCCACATGCCCCGACGGAACACAGATAGCAGGATACGCGATGGACTCGTGGGGGAAGTGGGGAGTCGTGTGCCTGGCACCTCTTTCGTTGGAGGACATCAAGGATGTTTATTTATTCGGAAATTTGTTTGTGGGGTTTCTGCTTATTGGATTAGGCGTTACCCTGCTGTATCGGAAAATTAAAAGAGTTGGGTCAGTTGTCAACGGTCCCCAGAAACTGCCCAATTTGATTGAAATGGTGGACAGAGCCGTTGGAACTCAGATTGCGCATATTAATCGCACCATGGAATCCATCATGGAGAAACTAACGGCTTTGCGAAATGAGGTAAATCATCAGAGATGCATTGCTTCTGAGTGTTAAAAAATTTGAGCTCAGTCAAAACAAGTGATTTCTACTCTCGGCTTCCCTGTTTCTCAGCAACGGCCTCGCTGATAAAAAATTCCTCCAGAGGATCTGCTGCTAGTACCCACCCCACATCCACTGACTGTTTTTCATTCTGGGCAGTAAGCGCTGTATACTGCCATGTTATCGCGAACTTTGTACAGACTCTTTCTGCTGCAAGAATGTGAACTGACAGAACATTTTGTCCCTACCCAACCAAAAGCCTCCACTCTAAGCTTAACTCCACCAAGACGGCGGGACGGGTCTGCAGGACGCGCCGTAACGGCTGCGACCACGGATGGCTGCTTGTCGTTTTGGCTACTTTTCCCAGTACCCACATCCCTAACCAGTGGCTAGTGTGTGTCTATGTTATGTTTATGCGCTTGTGTGCTGAAAGGAGTTCTCCATCTTTTCCAATGTGTTCATTATTTCTTGTTTCTTCTAAAAATGCATTTCGTTGCCTTGTACTTGTACATGTGTAATGACAATAAATTGAATACCATACCATACCATAGACACAGATACAGCATGGCCATGAGAGACCTACTCAAGATTTAAATGGATTGAAATGTCATGCTGTGAATTGTCATCATGGGGTTAAATCCACTCAAACAATCCATTTTTATTACATTATCAATTCATTGCATCTAAAATGATATACCGGTTGAAGGTCTTTGAGAGATCAATTGAAGTCCTTGTTCAGAGCAAATTATATTTCACCATGGTTGAGCATGGTAGATTAAACTTAGTCAATCTTATTTGAAAATTGCTCATGTTAACCCATGTTCCTAAAAGATGAATTTTCAGTAAATGATCTAGGTGAGTATCTGACAGCTTTTCTAGAGATGTGTACCTGAGAGCAGTTATTTTACATCAGTATTCATCTGAGCAGATTTAGGTTAAATGCAAGGCTAAAGGCATTCAAACTCAATTTTTCATTTCATCTTGTTGTGCAGTTCTTTTGGATGTACAACTATATTCACATCATGATTTGAATAAGAATACACCTTATTTGCCCAATACACTATATGATCAGAGATGCAGTGACATGTAGTGCCATTTTTTCTTTGCCTGATTGGTGCCATGTTTAAATAAGGTATTGGAGAGGGATCTATTTCAGCTTGAAAAGACTATATCAGATTTCTGGAATTCATCAAGTTGACTGTCGAAATTTCCAGGAAAAAAAAGGAAACAAAACCAAAATAATAATAATAATAATAATAATAATAATAATAGTAATAATCTTATTGCGGATCTCCACAAGCCTGGTTCCTCCATAGCCACTGTCAAATAAATGAACAATTGTATACAAAAATTATAAAAAAATCCTTTGACAACATAGACATGGCATTGTTCAGAAAGGAGGCACAATTTAGATCCTGGGGCTAAACATATTTTTAGTCCAATAATTGGATATCGTTTAGAATTGTGAGGTATCAGGTATCAATGTATCTACCACAAGTGTCCCATATCGCATGGCCTAAGAGTAGCACAAACAGCAATCCCTCACTCCAAAAGTGTAAAGTTACATTTGCAGGTGATCACAAGGTCAGATAGTTCTAGAGGAGTGTCCTCTGGTCAAACAAAGTGTCTGTAAATGCTTGACTCACTGAAAACCTGACAAAGTAAAATTTTCTATTTATTTATGTTTTTAATTCAAGTCAAATTAATTTTTATCTCAAAGCAGCTTACAACTGTCTAGGCCCACAGCCTTAACTAGGGGTCTCGGGCGACAATGGCAAGGAAAACCTCCCTAAATGCTATGAGGAAGAAACCTTGTGAGATCCAAGACTAAAAAAAGTGTTCCAACTTCCTTGGGAAGCCTAGATGATATATGTAATAATTCAACTAATTAGATATATAATTAAATGATAGACAGTTTCAATACACAGGATATAAAAATAAAAAAAATTAAATATAGATTAAGAAAATATATCGCTACTAATATGAATTGAAACAGACTAAAATTAATTAAGGATAATACAATGCTGTGAAGAATATAATAGCACAGAGAATGTAAAACTGTATAACATAATAGTATATATAATAGATAAAATAATAAATATCATAAATAGAGAATGAGTGAGTCTCTTCTCATTATTTAGTTTCAGTAAACAGAGTCACTGCAGGTTCTTATGTCCTCAGCAGGTAACAGTTTTGGTGGCAGGGATCAGTCAACACTAGGAGGGGAGTGGGAGTTAGGGCCCTCTGATGTGGTCTAAGTAAAGGTATGATGACTGAAAGAGATATTAACAGCTTGATATATTTCTGAAGTATAGAAGATACCCAAAAAGGCAACAAAATAAAGATATGGTAACATGAAATGTGTGAAGATATGTAAAATAGTATTAGGTGCATGCAAAGATTGACCTCAATTGTTTGTTCTCAAATGTGTTTATTGGGCTTAATAAGACCAAGCACAATATAACTCTTTTTAACTTAGAGTTACTGCAAAATTAAGTCTTATGAATGTATTTGCACCAGCGAGAGCTATTTCATCAATTCGGTGTCACACAGTGTCAAAAAAATATTTAGTGAAGAGAAGAGGGGATCAATTTCATAATCTACTCTAAATCTAAAACAATAATGCTTGTTTTTTACAGGGTCTGAATCTGGAAGAAATTTGTGATGCGCATATTCAAATTGAAATTATTATATACTCAGTATAATAACATACTCAGTACATCAAGTATAATCCCTGCTCTAATAATCTCATAATATCATTTGTGCCAGTGTCAGCAAAGATGCTGTAAATAGATTACAAGTGACGAGACGTGTGCTGTTAACCACAAGCACTATTGTTTAACACATGGCAATACTATTAGCATCGATTTCATCCCTGACATGGACATACCTTGATCACGGCAGCGGCCCTGATAAAGAACCAGCAGCAAGCACATTACTGGTTATGAGTCACGTTGAGAAAGTGGATTTGCTTTGGCCTGTTCAGAACCAATTGTTCGGAATCCATTTTTGCATATCATGCCATATAGTATTCTGGTTCTTAGATGTTTGTGAACCCTTTAGAATTTTCTAGATTTCTGTATAAAAATGAGGTAAAACTTTATCATAATTGTATGCTAGTCCTAAAACTATACACAGAAAAAAAATACATTTTGAGTATGTGAACTTCTTTTTTTTTCAGCAACTGGCACTGACCCCCTTGTGCAACAATAACTGCAAATAAATAAATCTGGAAGTGGTTGTGCACATCACCCTGAAGGAATTTTAGTCCAGAACAGCTTCAAGTGGGATGTTGGTGGATTTCCTCACATGAATTGCTCGCTTCAGGTCATTTCACAATGTTTGTTTGGCTTTGACTTTACCATTAGAGAACATGAATTCCTTCTGTAGACATTTTTGGTAGAATGACTAATGTGTACTGTATATATGCAGAAATGCTCTACAGCATTTGACACAAACAAACAAACAAAAAAATAAACAAATACCTATTTTCATTGTTTGTGAAGAGTAATAGCTTCTTTCTGAAAGTACAAACCTAGATAAATGAGTCACCAGGGCCCTGCAGAAACATGATCCGGCATGTTAAGACAGGAAGCCATGCAGGCTGGAAGCCAATGTGTAAACTTTTCTGTTGGCGCTCTGTGTTTTGTGTATTTAAGTGTGGTGCTTAAATAACCCACCTACCATTATAATGCCAAGATCTGCATAAATAGTCCAAATTAATTCAACTGAATCAAGTTGACATTCAAATCCCAAGAAATGGTCTTTCACACCGCTCTTTAAAATGCTGAGAATTATTTTAGTTGTAAACTGAGCCACCAGGATAAAAGTTGACCCCCCCATATTTCTTGTGGCACATGTGTTGTGGTGGCTACTCACAGCACGGGCAAAACTATCATGCGATATGCCTGTGGCCATTCCTATGATTTCGAGTGACCCCATTTGATCATGCTTTGGATTGCTACTTCTGCCTGACAAATATAAATGGTATTACATCAAAATCCAATGACAGTGATAAATATCCCAATTTACCATTTGCTATCATCTGCCAATACCTCCCAGTCAGGAATTACCTGCGCTTGGGAACACAAAAACCATACAACAGTGTGATGATGAGTCTGGTGATGAGATAGTTGACTGAGAATTTTTTTTCATATTTTAAGTGTAACACCATTATTAATGAATAAGTAATATACTGTACACATTTTGTAAAATGTAAAGTTGAAAGAGCCATTGGTTTTCTCCTTTAGAATGCAGGCTCCAGTTCCTGATGATTGCAAACTATTTAATAGGTCTAAAATAAATTCTCTAATACTCCATTGTCAGGCTTATTTAATACTCTAATTTTAGGGGGAAAAAGATATCTACATTGGCATTTTTCTCACCAGTGTCAAGTTACTATCTTTACATTTCACATTTACATTTACAGCATTTAGCAGATGCCCTTATCCAGAGCAACTTACAAGTTATACAGTCTTACAATCCAAGCAATTGTGGGTTAAGGGCCTTGCTCAAGGACCCAACAGTGGCAGCTTGGCAGAAGTGGGATTTGAACCCTGGACCTTCTGGTCCATAGTCCAGTACCTTACCCAGTGGCCTAATTCATAGCAAGCTGTCTCAGTCTCTCTGCTTGCTCAATATCCTTGGCCCCACTCTTTTTAGCCCACGGGACATTCCTCACAGGTAACCTGCACAATATACTTCTTTACAGTAGTTCAAGAAGTGGGAATATGTTACGTTTTATATGCCTCAAAGCATCTCTCTAGCATGGAAAACAGTGGCTGGGATGATGCCAAACTCAAATACTCATTATACACCCATAGTGAGATGCTATATTACCTGAAGTTGGCATATAGGGCCTTCTTGTTGCATAAAAGCTTCAAGCTTTAAACAACACACGACTTCTTTAAAGTCACACAGCGTACACATGGATACGATTATAAACAGTTTTTATACTATTATACACTTAAAAGCCAATGCAGCAATGTTAATGTCTAGTAATCTGGGCAGTGTAAGTAAATCCACACTAGTGTTAAATACCCAGTACTCCACTGTACCACAGTACCACACTTCTGCAAGCATTACACACAGCCATGCGATAATCATAATCATGTCAGAGTTTTTGATGTCCTGAGAATGGGCCACCATCACATATATAATATACTGCTCAAAAAAATAAAGGGAACACTTAAACAGCACAATATAACTCCAAGCGTTCCCTTTATTTTTTGAGCAGTATATATAAACATTGGTAGCCCTATGGAGTCCCCATTTAAGTGTGGGGTGGTGGAATAGTGCCAAATGGGCTACAGTCAGAGACTATATAACTATAATGTTACATGTGATAGGTGAAGCAGAGACTATGGAGATTCAGAGTATTAATCATGTAGTTGAATGTGTGTCTGCTAAAGTTCAAAATTTAGATTTTACATTTTAGTAGACACATTTACAGCATTTAGCAGATGGCCTTATCCTGAGCGACTTATAATTGATACAATCGTACAATCCAAGAAATTGTGGGTTAAGGGTCTTGCTCAAGAAGCCAACAGTGACAGCTTGGCTGAGGTGGGATTTGAACCCTGGACCTTCTGGTTCATAGTCCTGCACCTTAACCACTAGGTGGTCCTGCACTTAACCCACACTTATCCAGAGTGACTTCTTATCAATCTTACAAGTCAAGAAATTGTGGGTTAAGGGTCTTTCTTAAGGACTGAACATTAGCAGCTTGGCAAAGGTGGGATTTGAAACTTCGACTTTCTGGTCCATAGTACACTAACTGTTAGGTTACCACAGTCCACATTAACTGGTAATTTAAATATTCTCCCTCTGTTAAAGCCTCTTTGAGAGACAATGTAATAAACAAATAGTCATAATGATAATAACGATAACAATAATAATAGCAGCATGTCTCCAAAAACTGAACGTTTAGACAGAATTATTCTCTGAGGGGGTAAAACAAGATGCCAATTATAATCCAATGACAGAAGAAATGGTTTGCTTACGTATGCTATGTAGGATCAGAAGGTAACTAATTCTAGTACACAGTAATTGATGAATCATACATTCCTGATCTAGAGGTGAATGAGTGCCAACATGCACAATATCCATATTTTAAAGATAACATTAGAAATCCTCAGCAATATGGTGTTTCCTTGCCTAGATCCCCAACCACATCCACTCAGAAACATGGTATAAATAGGCTGTAATTACAGTCACAGCTTCGTGTCTAATAATGTGGAAACACACAGTGAGGCATAAAAGTGAACTTCCTCCATCCCCTCTTTTATTTGGCTGTTGAATCGTAATGAGACTCAGTTACACAGCAGCTCACTCCTTCCCCTCCTTCTCTTTTTGAACAAGCTGTTGAAATCAGGGTTGCAGGTCACAAAGCAGTGTTAATTTCACTCTTGCTCACATGTAAACTGTCAAAACGCCAGTGACATCCTCATCCACTCTAGGAGGACGGCGGTGGTCTAAAACAGCGGCTGCATGAACTACATCGACCAGAAGCCATGGCATGGTTACATGGTGTTAACAAGCAGCAATTAGTCCTAACAGCCAGCAGCTGGCTGATGATTTATTTAACCCAGTCAGAAGCCAGTGAATGAGCGGTATCGATACATACACGATGCTGTTGGTTAAGTGTATGGACTACGTGCATGGGTGTCTGTGAAAAGAAAATATAAAAGTTAGTAAAGATAAAGTGAGGGCTGATTTCAAGAAGCGAAAGTGAAACCCTATAGACAAACTAAGATTGTAAAGGGACATACATGATGTAAGAAGCTCTGAAAGAGAGAAAATGAAGTGCTAAAGAGTAGGATCTTCACAGAATTACTGAAACTGAAGACATCATTTTGTGTTTGGCCTTGCCCTTTTGTAGTGTACGCTGCACATGTACACTTGTTCAGCACTCACAACCTTCTAGTTCTTTCCTTATTAGCTGATCTGTTATCATTTGTGCTGCCAGAGTCTTATGCTGCACTTGCACAACCGTGTTCTGTTAATAAACTGTTTTTTTAACACCGCTAACTACATATTCTGTTTTCACTGTGATCTCTTCTTCCAGTACCAGTTCCATTCCTCCCTGTAATCTGCTCTTTTGCCACCAGTTCCAGTCCTCATATCTTTACTCAGACCACTTTAGAGGGTCCTAACTCCCCTTCCCCTTCTCCTGGTGGTTGAGGATGCCACTGTCACCAAAACTGTTGCCTGCTAGAGGATGTTAGAACCTTCATTGTGTCACGCCCACCGGCCGCCTGGCTCGCTGCACCTGCTGATCATGCTCACCTGTTCGTCATTTCCCTCGTCATTCCCGCACTATTTAACCCTCACTCAGTTCACTCTCCCTTGTGGATTCACGATGTCCCTACCCTGCCTCAGATGTGTGTCAGTTTTGTGTCCTGTGAATAAACCACCTTACCAGCCAGTTGCTCTGCGTGTGTCTCCTGCTTCCGTTCCGTCGCCCGTCGTTACAGTTGAATCCACCGACATGGAGACAGCGGCTACTGGCTCTGGCCTTGAACCCGCTCCTGCCACTGGACGGTGGCTCGTCGACTTTCGTGCCCGGCTGGGGGAGGTGACTCGGGACGTGAAGTCCCTCGCCGAGGACCAAGGCTCACTGGTCCATGCGCTCACCGGGCTCGTCCGGCAGCTATCACAGCTGCTGCCGCCCCCCGCCGCCGCGGACCTCACTGCCTCCGTTCAGCCTTCCGTCGGCGACGCCGCTCGCCAGCCTACCCTCAGCGACGCCGATCGCCAGCCTACCCTCAGCGACGCCGATCGCCAGCCTACCCTCAGCGACTCCGATCGCCAGCCTCCCATCGGCGACCCCGCTCGCCAGCCTACCCTCCGCGACTCCGATCGCCAGCCTCCAGTCGGCGACCCCGCTCGCCAGCCTACCCTCCGCGACTCCGATCGCCAGCCTCCAGTCGGCGACCCCGTTCGCCAGCCTACCCTCGCTCGCCGGCGTCCAGCCGGCACCCGCGCTCGCCAGTCTTCCCTCCGTGACTCTGCTCGCCAGCTTCTGCTTGGCTCCCCCGCTCGCCAGCTTCAGGCCAGTGTTTCTGCGCTCGACTGCTGCCAGCCTCCTCCGAGGATTCGCCCGGCGAGGAAAACCCCCGGACTCGGAACCACGCGCGGGAATTTCCCGTTGGAGTCCTAGCTCCGACTCAGACTCCGTGGGGGGGGCTCTGTCACGCCCACCGGCCGCCCAGCTCGCTGCACCTGCTGATCACGCTCACCAGTTCGTCATTTCCCTCGTCATTCCCGCACTATTTAACCCTCACTCAGTTCACTCTCCCTTGTGGATTCACGATGTCCCTACCCTGCCTCACCTGTGTGTCAGTTTTGTGTCCTGTGAATAAACCACCTTACCAGCCAGTTGCTCTGCGTGTGTCTCCTGCTTCCGTTCCGTCGCCCGTCGTTACACATTGACTCCGTTTACTGTCCTAAATAACAATAATATTTATGATAAGTATAACACTCTAATACTCATAATATTCATAATACTCTAATATTTATATTATAATATATTATATTATAAAGTTTGTATTCTAGATTGTATTATATTCTTCATAATATTATATACTCTAAATTATTATAGTCTACATTGTATTATATTTTATTTTATTTATGATTTTTTTCTTTAATTGTGTTCTCTATTTTAATTATTCTATTTAGCCTCTGTGTACTTTAACTGTTATTGCAGATTTAATGTTTAGGTAGTTTAGTTTATTTCTTACATACTATATATAATCTATGTTGCCCAAAGAGATTGAGTCACTTTTAGTCCTCTCAGGGTTTGTTCCTCATGACATTTAGAGAGTTTTTCATTGCCATTGTTGCCATAAGCTTGCTCGGTTAAGGCTGTCCTAGATGTCCTAGATATTTGTAAAGCTGCTTTAATTTGACTTGAATTTACTCAGAAAGAGGCTGAGTCTCTTGCCTTCAAATGGAGACTAAAGAAACCTCTTCACTCAGCACTTAAATGAGAGGTGAAAATGCAATTGTATATTTAATTTAAACAAAAAATTCTCAGAAGTGGAGATGAGGACCTCTGAATCAAGAGAAAAGACTCAAACCAATGTCACCACATGTCACCACACTGCTATGTTCTCATCCCTGGCTCCCTGTAGCTGCCTGCATCAGATTCATCACCTACAAAGCCAAAAATGGAGCAACGCCTTCCTACCTAAAGGCTCTAACCAAACTGCGCTTTGTACCTCGTACCCTCAGAGACATGAGCTTGGCTCAGCCGGATCCTCCATGCAAAATTAAAGGAAGACGACCATCAAGACTTTTCCATCCTGGCACCCAGGCGGTGGAATGATCTTCCACTATTTACCAAAATGGCTGAGTCTCTTGCTATCAAACGGCGACTAAAGACTCACCTCTTTACTCAGCTCTTAAGTGAGGGCTGAGAATTCAATTTAATATTTAATATTGTATTTAATAAATATGTTTGTAGATTTACCCACATTAGATACGAGCATGATCTAGCCAGATTGAGTTATTGGGCTATTACAAATTTGTACTAGCATGAGGTTAAGTCTACTAAGAAGGATACAAAGCACTTCTGTAAGTCGCTCTGGATAAGTGAATCTGCTAACTGCTGTAAATGTAATGTAAGCGTAATGGCTAACATTACGCTTACTAAGGTAAAGTAACAAAGACAAACAGAAAACATGAGGGAACTAGCAGGATTTCGAATACATGTGAGGAAGACAGCATGAAAATACGACAAAGCTTGACAAAGGACAGGAGAAACAAATGGGTATGAATACACAAATTAGGCAGCTGATTATGGGAAATGATGGGGGTCAAAGGTGTAAGAGACTATGCAGGGTCATATGTGCCAAAGCTGTACATAAGCATGTGTTCAAATGTGCTGAATTGATAGAGTTTTAGGCTACATGTCACGGGCTAGAACTTAAGGAACTGGACTACAGACCAGAAGGTCCAGGGTTCAGCCAAGCTACCACTGTTGAGTCTTTTAGCAAGGCACTTAACCCACAACTTCTTGGATTCTGAGAACATATCGATTTTAAGTCACTCTGGATAAGGGTGCCTGCTAAATGACATAAATGTAAATATAATTCTAAGAACTTTACTTAAGAGATAGCCTTCAGCCTAATAATACAGATTACCCCTTGATTCGTTACATTATGCAAGTTCCAATTTTTAAGAGAAGGGTGCCTAGGCATTTCCGACATGATGCCCAATATGAATTATCTATGTACGTGGAAAATGAAGAGTGTCTAATGTAAAAAAAAGCTATTTCTGGCTCCATGTGCATTTCCAGGTGTCCCATACAGGGTTTTTTCATTTTAGGCAGGTGTCACCAACCTCCAGGTGCAGCACGCAGAGCTTTGACGTCATTAAACCTCAGCTGTATCACTGTGGACAGAGAGAAAACAAGCTCTGGCAGCACTAATCCTGCTGCTAACCCAGATGAATAATACAACAGCCTGCCAGCTAGATGTTTTACAAAGTAGGACAGACAATGGCTCTTTGCTGTAGAGAAACAGGCAATCCACTTCTCATCAACCAGCAGAACGCTTTTTAGGGGATTTCTGCTGGATGTTGGTCCTTCTCTTGTACATAAATAGATCAGACTCAATGCTTTTAGTGATTACATTTTGGTTTTTTAAGGACTCAGTGATTTTTAAGTGCTTTTACTCCTCAAATTTTGGGAGCTAACAAGTCACCACTGACCCCTCCTTGAAGTGTAATGAGAGTTTATTTTTTTTACATTTTGTTGAGGCAAAGTCACATATTGTTATTTTAAGAAAGCTTATGAATAATTCATGCTCATGAAGGAAAGTCCACATTAACAATCCTGCAACCTGTATCCGAGATTCAAGATATTGAGTTTTTACTTCATACGCTATGCAGATGTGAACAACAACAAAAGCTAATGATCAACAGCTTGCTGTTGATACTCCAGTGAAGTTTGAATTATGAAAAACTTGGCATAACCTACTTTTTAGTATAGTATTACACTATTAGGATACACTTAGACATTTTTCTTATTTGTTAGCACCTTGGACGTTTTGACACTTTTGGCTTTTTTTCCTATAGATGCATTATTGATATGGATGAGTGCTTCCTATGTCACAGCTGCATATACACAGCCATGTAGCTTATATAACTGCATCTTCAACAATAATGAATTTTAAGGAAGAACAAAAAAACTCTTTCATTTATAGGAGCTGTTTGGAATGAGGACCAATTTTTTAAATCCCTGAGCCCATATAAAATCGATAAGCAGCTGTGACATGATAATAGTAATTGTTTTACCCTTAGTTGGCTGGCCTCTGAGATAACCCACCTAATTATGAGATTGTAGAGTCATTGTAGGTGCTTCCTGCTGAGATTTACCACATAATGGCCTGTTATGTGGTCGTGTCAGCTAACTCTTATCAGGAGCGGGATTACATTAAAGACCTATTAAAGACCAGCATGCTATTACTGTGCTATGGGGCAAGGCTCTTCATGGTTTGTGACTCCTGATTTTAAATATAGCTCTGAACACACCTCCTGTTGTAAGTTAAACTTCATTTTAAATGTCATCTTTATTTTATGAATCTCCATCTTTATTCTATGAATCTCTTTTGTGGGTCCTAACTCAAAACTCAAATCTTTGGTAGATGTGCCGAGATCGGCACGTCAGTCCCTAGAGGGCGCTGATTGTACCATTGGTGACACCTGCACTCTGAGGTATTTAAGAGAACCGTTGGGTGTTGCACTCTTGCTCCATTTGAGACCTCACCTGTCTCCTGCGTTTCAGTCAGGTACAGAGGTTAGGTAAAGTACAGTCAGGAGGCTAGAAGTTAATCCAGGGCTTAGTGTGCTAGGGTAGGGAAAGAACCCGCCACTTGCTCCTTCGCGATCTCTCTATCTCCCCTGCTTTTTCTTCACCATCACTGCCCTCTTTACTGGGCTCATTATCCCCTTAAGCGAGCGGGGATTTAAGTTTCCCCACTCATGCTTTCCGCTTTTTGAAGGACGCTGTGTTGCTTTCAGCCTCGTCCCTCTTTCTGCATCAGCACACCCTGGGATTCCCCAAAGCTTTGGTTACCATGTCCTCCCTCGCCCCTCTCTGTACTCCAGCTGCTCTGTGCATGACGCATTCATCTGTCCTTTTATCCCTTTTTTCTGCTCCAGTTATCCCCAGCATCCATGTGGCGCAGTGGTAAAATGTATTTTTCTCTGACACCAATAGTCAGGGTTCAATCCTTGCTGGATGCCTTACAGGTTCATTTCTCTTTTTCTTTTTCTTTATTTTAAATTTTTAGTTGATCCCTTTCATCAGGAGCTAACTGAACTTGGGTCCTAAAACCCCTTATTTGATATGGTTTGCTGGTCAAACCATATCACAATCTTACAAAGATTTCTTAATTCATATCCCTAGTATAATGCTGAAGCAACTTCTCAAGATGGTAAAGGTTCTATTGTCTTGACTCCTAATATACTCTTACTGACAATACATCTACAAAGGCACTGCAATTTATATTTGCATGCTTAAATGATATGTCCTGCAGCAGCTAGCAATTCAGCCTGATTTGATCAAATGATTCAATGACCAGTGGCTAGTTGTGTGTCTATGTTATGTTCATAGGCTTTGTTTTCCTTCTTTCCCAATGTGTTCATTATTTCTTGTTTCTTCTAAAAATGCATTTCGTTGCCTTGTGCTTGTACATGTGTAATGACAATAAATTGAATACCATACCATACCATTCTGGGAAACTGAGTCCATAGTGTGTCAGTAGGAGGTAGCTGTCTGCAAACTGGAGGACATGACAGCAAAAACTTATCATTGATAGCTGTCAATATAACAGATACTTCTACACTGTGGGGAAGCTTGTTGGTTGACAGTGGAAGAAAGGTGCATGCTGAACTGTGCTGGAGCTTAGAAACATTTCTGCTTTTACTTTTCTTTAATATGGTGATAACAGTAGCATTAGGTCTTTGAGAGCACAAGTCAAGTCAAGTCAAGTCAGATTTATTTATATAGCGCTTTTTACAATGGAGCATTGTCTCAAAGCAACTTTACAAGTTTAGATTATCTCCTAATAACTACGTCCAATCTCAAATTGAGCAAGCCTAGGGCGACAGTGGCAAGGAAAAACTCCCTAGTTCTAGGAAGAAACCTTGGGAGGACCAAGACTCAAAAGGGACCCAACCTCCTTGGGCAGCGTAGATGATAAATCTAAGAGCGAACTAAAGTCATGGAGTCAAAGTTTTGAAAAGAATGTGAAGTATGCATATCGACATTAAGTGGCCCGGGTATGATGATAAATCTAAGAGCGAAACTACAGTCATGGAGTCCAAAGTTCGAATAAAATGTGAAGTATTCACATCGACATTAAGTGGCCCGGGTATGATGATAAATCGAAGAGCGAAACTAAAGTCATGGAGTCATGGTCGAAATAAAATGTGAATTATGCACAGTGGAGCTCCATCAGTTTGTACATCATGTGTGTGGGGCCGGAACTGCCGGAACACAGCTCGGAGAGAAAACAGAAAATGTAATTAGTTATTGATTAAGAGCACAGTGTTTATTAACAATCACTGATGCCATGTCAATCACTGATGCCAAGTGTAGCAATGAGACCCCGGCAGCATTAGCTATAGCAGCATAGCTAGAAAGCTAGAAAGAGGAGAACTGGTAGGAAACACAGCCAAGAGGGATCACATGAGACATTGGCAACCCCACGAGCGGCAGAAGACAGCAACCCAACGTCTCTGATCACCATAAGACTCTTTGACTATGAAACCCCCAGCTCTGCCCTTATTCTAAGGCAAGGATGCATGAGTCAAGATCACGAGGACCGAAGCCTAGTTCAGCAGCCAGACCGCCCACTTGACACTCCCGGCTAGCGGACAAGGCAGGCAGGCCAGACATGACTCCAGACTCCGGCCCCAGCAACCCAAACCATGCAACCTTTTTTATGCAGCTGGAAGCATTATTTTCTGCCATTATTTGTTATCAGTCAATCTGCTTAATGCTTTGATTGTTTACCTCATTATACTGTGGTACCTCAGTTCTCGGCATTAATTCATTCCAGAAGGTTTATTGAGAACTGAAAGCAAATTTTTCCCATAAGGAATATTGTAAATTGAATCAATCTGTTCCAGACCCCCAGAAAATCCACACTGTGTAAGGCATTATATGCATTAATGATGTATTGTACGGGTGCTTCCTGAATTATGATGGGGATACATTCCGACGAAATCCATCATAAGTTAAATGTATCATGAACCAAGGAGTTTAATGAGTGTTTGGTATCATAGCTGCGATTCATGATAAGTAATGATAAGTAAGTTAATGTTTAAAACACTTACATTTAACCTATAGTTAGGCCAAAGTTATTAGCACAATGCTTTATAATAAAGTGTTGAAAAATGTACTGAGTAATAGACAAAAGTGAAAAGTAAAAACACTCTAATGGTGAAATAGCATAGGGTGCTAACATTTCTGCTAATGCTTACTGCAGCCTGTGTTCTGGAGCACTATGTTCCTGTTTTCCTTTCGGTTGGCAGTTAATACAACCCTTTTCAGGACCCATGGAGACTTATATGCACTAAGAATACATTACTGTAGATGTAAAAATAAAGAAAAACACAATTAAAATATCAGCAATATTGACTGAAAAATAGTGGAGATTCACTTCACTGACCACTGACTATTGCGAATCTGAATCACTGTGTACAGAATGGTGAATCATGAATCAAGTTTCGGCTAACACGAGTTGTGTGGCTTGACTCATACAAGTTTAAGTGTGCCAAGTACCGAGCAAACAACAAGAAGCAAGACAAATGTTTCTGTCCAAAATGCTTCGAGAACCGAATTCGACAACTTCCGAGGTGGTCGAGAACTAAAAATTACAAAGCTATGCCACATTGGAAGGTTTTTATTGATTGATCATGCTGGCTAATGTATGCTACACTATATGGGGGAAAAGGTATTGGGACATACCTCTTAATCATTGAATTCAGGTGGTTTGTTCAGACTCATATCCAGAAGTGTATACAATTAAAGTATACCTTTACAAACATTTGTGAAAGAATAATTCATTCAAAATATCTCACTAAAATCGAGCATGGAACTCTAATAGAATGCCACTATTGTAACAAGCAGGTTTGTGAAATTTCTTCCCTCTTAGATATTCCATGATCAACTGTGAGCGGTATTATTGAAAAGTGGAAGCGCATCTTAAATGGTCATGAATTTTAATGAAGAACAAGAAAACTCAATTTATAGGAGCTGTTTGGAATGAGACCTTCTTCTGGCACGAACTTTTTTAATCCCCTGAGCACATATGAAATCGATAAGCAGCAGTGACATGATAATAGTAATCGTTTTACCCCCAGTTGGCTGGTCCCTGAGATAACCCACCTAATTATGAGATTGTGGAGTCATTTTAGGCAATTCCTGCTGAGATTTACCACATTATTGCCTTGTATGTAGTTGTGACAGCTAACTCTTATCAGGAAAGACTATTCCACCCTGAATGTCGTATTGATCCCAGTAAAAACTTCACTATAAAGACTGTGGAACCTGATGTGTTTTTCAGCTGATGTCTCCCACCTTTGTGGTTTTAATCTCAGGCACACCGTGAATTATCAGGGGCTACTGATGAGCAGAATTCTATTGACCAGATGCAACATCGGGCTTGTAACACCTCAAAGCAGATGTATGACCTTTTCCTTGTAGACCTTTTCTGCCTGTTCCTTGTGTCTAAATAAAATGTCGACCACAACAGAGCACCTGCATCGCCAGAAATAATGGAGTCATTGTTGCAGTAATTACTGGTTAAAAGGCAAAGCGTTTCAGTGATCATGGAACCATATTAAGAGTGGTGGTGGTAGTGGTGAATTTTTCAAAGCCCCCTGATGGGCACGGAAATAGGATCCCAGCAAGCCGTATAACCCCATCTTAAGGGTGTATCTTCATTTAAAATTGAAACCTTTTCTGTAGGTTTTTACCATGTCTACTCAGAATGGCTATGGATGGTGATCAATTTGATTTTAGGTTCATGCCAATACAGGACAGCCAAACAAATGACATACAGAGAAGCAGCAGCTGACTGAAGCAACTTCCTCTAGGCGAATCTTTGGTACACCTGCATTCTTTTGCATAATCATGGTATGTTTATAAATGCACATGAATATACGACCTCTCCAGGAAAAAAAGTGCAATATGACATTGAATGGGAACATTATTGGAATTACATTACTAACCTTAATCCATGTCAGGTGTAGGCAATTTCAGAGCTTAATAAATTCGGTGACCCCTCGAGTATCTCAGGTTGCTGTGCAGCCATGTACAGTAGTCTGTTCATTAACTGATCTGGTAAAAAAAAGCAAAACCCTCACAGTCTTGCCAGGGACCTGAAGGAAAAGTTGGTATGGGAGAATAATGGAGCCAACTGTTAATAATAGTAGTGTTTTTACGCTTTGGGGTTTATGGCAACTAAAGGTGCTACAATTATTGTGGACACAGAGCCAAGAACGAATTCCACTAAATACCAACAAATCCTGGAACCCAAAAACCCAAAGAAAGACTACAAATATTTGAATTCTGGGAATTTTAGTATAGGACTTAAGACTGACTGACTGGACTGGCTTAACTAATTCAATATTTTATTTAAAATGCAATAAACAGAAGAAGTGTGATTTAATTTAAAAAAGGGTCATATTGCAGTCACGTCCCTGCACTTACAGCTTCTTTTCATTGTCTTTTATTAGCAGAGGTGCCCAAATTTTGAGGTAGGATACAATTCAAGAATTCAGTGGTGCTTGAAAGTTTGTGAACCCTTTAGAATTTTCTATATGTCTGCATAAATATGAGCTAAAACATCATCAGATTTTCACACAAGTTCTAAAAGTAGATAAAGAGAACCCAGTCGAACAATTGAGACAAAAATATTATACTTGGTCATTTATTTATTGAGGAAAATGATCCAATATTACATATTAGTGAGTGGCAAAAGTATGTGAACCTTTGCTTTCAGTATCTGGTGTGACCCCCCTGTGCAGCAATAACTGCAACTAAATGTTTCCTGTAACTGTTGATCAGTCCTGCACACCGGCTTGGAGGAATTTTACCCCATTCCTCCATACAGAACAACTTCAACTCTGGGATGTTGGTGGGTTTCCTCACATTAACTGCTCACTTCAGGTCCTTCCACAACATTTTGATTGAATTAAGGTCAGGACTTTGACTTGACTATTCCAAACATGAACTTTATTCTTCTTTAACCATTCTTTGGTAGAACAGCTTGTGTGCTTAGGGTCGTTTCTTGCTGCATGACCCCACCTTCTCTTGAGATTCAGTTCATGGACAGATGTCCTGACATTTTCCTTAGAATTTCCCTGATATAATTCAGGATTCATTGTTCCATCAATGATGGCAAGCCGTCCTGGCCAGATGCAGCAAAACAGGCCCAAACCATGATGCTACCACCACCATGTTTCACAGATGGGATAAGGTTCTTATGCTGGAATGCAGTGTTTTCCTTTCTCCCAACATAACACTTTTCTTTTAAACCAAACAGTTCTATTTTGGTCTCATCCATCCACAAAACATTCTTCCAATAGCCTTCTGGCTTGTCCAAGAGATCTTTAGCAAACTTGCAGACAAGCAGAAATGTTCTTTTTGAAGAGCAGTGGCTTTCTCCTTGCAACCCTGCCATGCACACCATTGTTGTTCAGGGTTCTTCTGATGGTGGACTCATGAACATTAACATACAACACATCAAACTTTGAAGCACATGAAGCAAATTCATACCATATTATTTTTTTTCTGTGGTTCTTCATGTGGCATTGGATCACATTAATAACACTGTAAGATATTTTCAAATCATACCATATTTATGTACATCATAAATATCAGATGCTTGTTGCATCACCCTGTGTCTCCAGGTACCTGGCAGATCACTCTGAATAATGAGACAGAAGTCAAGTACAAAAGCAGTCTGTTTATACAAGTGTCTGCCCTGTCTCAACCAGTGTATTTGCAGTAAAGATAAAACAAGCACGGTCTTGCCAGACAGTGCTATAGAAATGACCTTGCCATGAGCCTGTTGGTTTCAATAAGTCAGAGAGTTGAGCTTATCTTCAGGTTTATTGTAAGGTCACATGATCATACAAGGCATAATAAAGTGATGTACATTATCACAAAGGTCATACTAAAGCAATTATATGCTACAAGACATGGTTCTTCAAATAAAACACTGTACAATAACTGGCACTGCTCTTTGAAACAGGTCAGGCAGCTGGCAAAAATGACTTATATCTACACTTAGAAATAATTCAGAATGATATCTTTTCCAAAGCTTAATACTTGAAGCCTAAGCAGTACCTTCAGTTGAAAATAAATGGCAATGTCTTTTTGGTGTAATAAAATAAGCTTTTAGCCCTTAAAAAGCTTTGAAGAATACAGGAAAAGGAGAACAAATAAAAGATGAAGGATATCGAAGTAGTTTGTTGCACATCTATGCATGAATCCGTAGTAGTGATGAGACTAGTAAGATGATGTGTTTTCTCAGAATAATAGACACACACACACACACACACACACACACACACACACACACACACACACACACACACACACACACACACACTATATTCATCTGACCACATAATCTTCTCCCAATCCTCTTCTGGATCATCCATATGCTTTCTGGCAAACTTCAGACTGGCTTAGACATGCACTGGCTTAAGCAGGGGGACACGCCTGGCACTGCAGGATCTGAGTCCCTCTTGGAGTAGTGTGTTACTGATGGTAGCCTTTGTTACTTTGGTCTCAGCTCTCTGCAGGTCATTCGTCAGGTCCCTTTGTGTAGTTCTGGGATTTTTGCTCACCGTTCTCATGATCATTTTGACCCCACGGGATGAGATCTTGTGTGGGGCCTCAGATCAAGGGAGATTATCAGTGGTCTTGTATGTCTTCCATTTTCCAACAGATAATTTATTCACACCAACCTGCTTGCCTATTGTAGATTCACCCTTCCCAGCCTGGTGCAGGTCTACAATTTTCTTCCTGGTGTCCTTTGACAGCTCTTTGGTCTTGGCCATGTTTAAGTTTGCAGTCTGACTGTTTAAGGCTGTGGACAGGTGTCTTTTATACAGATAACAAGGTCAAACAGGTGCCATTAATACAGGTAACGAGTGGAGGACAGAAGAGCTTCTTAAAGTTACAGGTCTGTGAGAGCCAGAAATCTTGCTTGTTTGTGGGAGACCAAATACTTATTTTCCACCATGATTTACAATTAAATTCTTAAAAAATCCTACAATGCGATTTCCTGGATTTTTTTTCTCATTTTGTCTCTCATCGTTGAAGTGTACCTATGATGAAAATTACAGACCTCTTTCATCATTGTATGTAGGAGAACTTGCACAATCAGTGGCTGGCTAAATACGTTTTTGCCCCACTGTATATTTAAAAACATAATTAAGAATAAAAAAAAAACTAGGTGTATACTAATGCGTCTCTTTGTTCAAGTGCTTCAACGATATCAACTCATTTAGGTTTAAGAAAGAACAATTTCAACAATGTGAAAGCACAAGATTCAGTAATGCAGGATCTGAGAGGAAAACACTGCTGGCAGCCATGATTGACCCAATGTAGGTGAAAGAGAGTGGAAATCATTAGAGCAAAGCATGCTGAGGGACATTTACATAACCCTAGAGCATGACCCAAAATAATTGCTTTGGATGAAAGGTAATTTAATTCTCAGAGAGCTCAATTTTGGCTGCCTTATTTATTTATTAAGGCCAGTGATTTTTGCTCTTCTGCAGTTTTAATAGAGGGGTTCATCTCCCCGATGAGGACTCATAAAGGCGAGGTCATGCTGAGTCAAAGTAGATGGAGATATTTCATTATCTGCTTTCTAGGGCATTGTGGAAACTATAAGGTCTACACAGCCCAGTCTGCCTGCTCTGTCAAACTAATGAAGCAGAACAGGGGAGGTGAAAATACATTACAAATGGAGGACTAAGCACAAAGTTTATTTATATCCACTCCATGTATAGTATTATGCAAAGGTTTATGCTCTACTGATGAAATTATGTTTTGCTGATTTTCTAAATGAAAAGTCCTGAATAAAAATAAACTTTTATGGGACTGTGGTAGCCTAGCAGTTAAGGTACTGGACTCTGGACCAGAAGGTCCAGGGTTCAAATCTCACCTCTGCCAAGATGCCACTGTTGGGTCCTTGAGCAAGACCCTTAACCCACAATTGCTTGGATTGTAAGACTGTACCAATTGTAAGTTGCTCTGGATAAGGGCATCTGCTAAATGCTGTAAATGTAAATGTAAAATCACAAAGCAACGTTTCAACCTTGCTACTGAGTGCAAAAATTAATGTGCACTAACCTTTCGTAAGCTGCTTGGTAGACCAGTTGAAATTCTTGCCTGCAACAAATAAAACACACCAAAACAAAACAAAACCCAACTATTTCTTGATATTTGCCAGAAACAGATGTGTAGAATGTGGTGCACTGGTTAGCGGTATTGTTTAAACAGCTTCAGAGACTGTGTAAAATTTGTACAATATCAGGTGTGGGTTTCCTCCCACCAATATTTTTAAACAACAGCTCAGCTGAACATATTGTCCAATGAAACTTTGAAGACAGATCACAAGATCCAATAATTTGATCCATACTTAGGCTGACCAGGAGATTTCTTGCTGGAGCCAAACATGGCTAAACTAATGAAGTTTGCAAAGGGGTGCCATTTTGTTCTTGCAAGCCCAAGATCAAGTAGCATTATGTGAAAGCCAAGAGCTAAGCATGGGAACTGCTGTTGTTGGCTGCATAGAGCAGCATAAGCACTACATTGGACCCTAGCCAACTTACAGAAGGACAGAAGAGCTGAGAGCTCAGTGGATAACGTTTATTTTTGATAGCAATGTGCATTTGTGCAAAACACTTTGGTCTGATTTCTAGTCAAACCTTAGTCAGTACAACACTAGACTGACAACAGTACTAACTGTAAGTAGGTAACTGGAGTACATATATACATCGGACAAGAACCGCTCACATACGGAGGGGCAAAAAAGTATTTAGTCAGCCACTGATTGTGCAAGTTTTCGTACTTAGAAAGATGAGAGAGGTCTGTAATTTTTATCATAGGTACACTTCAACTATGAGAGACAAAATGAGAAAAAAATCCAGGAAATCAAATTGTGGAATTTTTAAAGAATTTAGTTGTAAATCATGGTGAAAAATAAGTATTTGGTCATCCACAAAAAAGCAAGATTTCTGGCTCTCACAGACCTGTAACAACCTCTTTAGGAAGCTCTTCTGTCCTACTCCTTACCTGTATTAATGGCACCTGTTTGACTTTGTTATCTGTATAAAAGACACCTGTCCACAGCCTCAGACAGTCAGACTCCAAACTCAACTATGGCCAAGACCAAAGAGCTGTCAAAGGACACCAGGAAGAAAATTGTAGACCTGCACCAGGCTGGGAAGGGTGAATCTACAATAGACAAGCAGGTTGGTGTGAATAAATCAACTGTGGGAGCAATTGTAAGAAAATGGAAGACATACAAGACCATTGATAATCTCCCTCGATCTGGGGCCCCACGCAAGATCTCATCCCGTGGGCTCAAAATGATCATGAGAACGGTGAGAATAAATCCCAGAACTACACGAAGGGACCTGATGAATGACCTGCAGAGAGCTGGGACCAAAGTAACAAAGCTACCATCAGTAACAAATTACACCGAGAGGGACTCAGATCCTGTAGTGCCAGGCATGCCCCCCTGATTAAATTAGTACATGTCCAGGCCTGTCTGAAGTTTGCCAGAGAGCATATGGATGATCCAGAAGAAGATTGGGAGAATATCATGTGGTCAGATGAAACAAAAATAGATCTTTTTGGTAAAAACTAAACTTGCCGTGTTTGGAGGAAGAAGAATGCTGAGTTGCACCATACCTACTGGGAAGCATGGGGGTGGAAACCTCATGCTTTGGGGCTGTTTTTCTGCAAAGCGGACAGGACGACTGATCCGTGTTAAGGGAAGAATGAATGAGGCCATGTATCGTGAGATTATAAGCCAAAACCTCCTTCCATCAGTGAGAGCATTGAAGATAGAACATGGCTGGGTCTCCCAGGATGACAATGATCCCAAGCACACCACTCGGGCAACAAAAGAGTGGCTCCATAAAACAGATTTCAAGGTCCTGGAGTGGCCTAGCCAGTCTCCAGACCTCAATCCAATAGAAAATTTGTGAAGGGAGTTGAAAGTCCGTGTTGCCCCAAAACATCACTGCTCTAGAGGAGATCTGCATGGAGGAATGGGCCAAAATACCATCTACAGTGTTTTCTCATTTTGTCTCTCATAGAAGTGTACCTATGATGAAAATTACAGACCTCTCTCATCTTTCTAAGACGGAGAACTTGCACAATCAGTGGCTGACTAAATACATTTTTGCCCCAATGTATATGTCCATGATTTGACAAAGTTATTTTCTTCATTATTAAAGTAATTAGCCTAATTATCCCAAGTTTAATGTTTATGTTACATTGGCAGACACATTAGCTGTTGTAGTACAGCAGTTGTAATGTCTTATTCAAAAAGTAAGACTCAAAAGTGGTATTCAAAATTTTATTAAACATATGAGGGATCAGTGTGAGCAGATTGAATGCTAAGAAACGTTTGGCTGCCATCACACTCCTTATAAGCACTGAGATGATGATGAGCCACAGGTGCTATCACTCAGGTGAATTATGTGTACTGGATCTGCACTCTGCAGCACGACAACCATGCGTGGATCGCAGAACAGCTGTGGCTTAGTCTCCATTTGAGATCTTGCCATCTTCCAGGTGAACTCCTCCATCACATCTTCAGAGAACGCAAGAAACCTTGGAGTTATCTTTGAAAAGCAGCTAAGCTTCTCTGCTCATATTGCCGAACTGACCCAGTCATGCCAGTACCTTCTCTACATTATTCATTAGAATTTGACCCTTCCTCTTGAGGGAAGCCATCCAGGTGCTTGTCCAGTCTCTTGTTGTATCAAAACTAGATTACTGCTATGCTCTTCTGTCTGGTCTTCCAATGCATACAATCAGACCCCTCCAACTGATTCAGAATGCTGCTCATCTGGTTTTCAATCTACCCAAGTTTTCTCATGTCACCCCACTGCTGCGTACACTTCACTGGCTTTGTCTGTTTGAGTCTGTTTGTTTGCTTCTTCTTTATATTATGGACTTTAACCCCCTAGACTAAGACCACATCCAGACTGCATAACGTGCAATTTCTCAGAATGTATCATCAACGATACACACCAGTATTTAAGAAATAATTATTCTATATGTTTAATGAGCAGTAGCTAACGATAGCAGCTGAGATTTGTTTGTTTATTTAACATAACTTTCAGCATTGAAGGCTATTCAGTGACACACAACGTTATATTGAAACTAGTCATACATACTCAGATAGGCCAATATAATCAAGTCAGATTATTTCTGTAGCATTTTCTTTACAATGGAGTATTGTCTCAAAGCAGCTTTAAAATTTCTAATTTATAAGGCCAATCCCAAACTGAGCAAGCCTATGGTAACAGTGACAAAGAAAAACTCCCTAAACATTCTAAGGAAGAAGCCTTAGGAGGACCAAGACTCCAAAAGGGACCCAGCCTCCTTGGGCGACTTAGATGTTATATATAAGAATGAACTAAGTTATCTAATTAATAACTTCATAATAATAGTTTAAATAAACAGAAACTAATAAATACTAGTGAAGAGAACATATTTAAAAATATAATAATTAAAGTAACATAACAGGTAGACTAAAATGTTAGAGAAAATGAAATATGAAGAGTGTAATAAAATAAAGAATATAAAAGCTATAGGCATATTAGCCTATAATGAAGAGAAGTATTGAATGGCATTATTTAGACCGATACACAAAGTCACTTTAGGATTTTGAAGAAGAGGGAGAGAGTTACTGCCCTCTGTGGTCTGAGTACAGTGGGGCTGGAGCTGATGGCGAAAGAACAGCTTGAGCAGGGCTGAAGCGGAGGAACATCTTGTGGGGCTGGATCCAGCAGAGAAAAGAGAAAATGTAGTTAGTTATTGTTAAAAGTCTATTATCAGACCTTGATTGAACTATTGATACTTAATATAGCATAATGCCATTGTTCTTAAACTGTAGGTAGCACAACTCGATGTGTAGTATAATCGTAAACTTCAAATGCTTCAGAGAGGTTTATTTGCTTTTACTCCATAATGTAAGCATAGTACACTCACACACACACACACACACACACACACACACACACACACACACACACACACACACACACACACACACAAAACCTCACCAAGAAGGAGTTGTCAGAATCAAATTAAACTTGTGTGTGTGAATGTAATGATGATAATGTGTATGTAAGTGTTGAAAGAAATGGCGAACTGTGTAAACATGTGCGCTTCGGGTCCCGCACCTGCGCAGTGCGCAGAAGCCCGACCGGAGCTTCCGTGAAAGCGTGCCGCACAAACAGCGGCTAACAGCGGCTGCGGGAGTGTGGCACGGACGCAGGGAAATGAAGAGGACGAGGTCGTAAACTCAGCGTCCTCTTCAAAGCATGATTGAGGGAATTAATCTCCTGATCGCGGCGAAGGGGGGCGACGGCGTGAGAGAGATGGTGGGGGCGAGGCTCGGAGCAGCCGGAGCAGCTCGGTAAGAGTAAATGAAAAAATTAACAAATAGCTGACCCTACCCTATCTAGGGCCCTAGCTACCGAGCTACCTCCTGGCAGCCCCCGTCTGAGGGTCTTGATACCCCCAGAACGTACCATTGTCCCTAACGAAAATAAATAATCAAGAAAATGAACAGCCTAGCTGTAAGGGATGCTGTCAGAAGCCAGCAGCGTGAGCTTATAATGGCTCAACTGCAGGTGTCGCCACTAAACCGTAATAAGCCCGCGAAGGGCTGACGCATGCACGATCGCACTGCTGCAGCTCACGCTGCCAAACCGGGTAAACTCCTGACCATTAGCAGCCCAAGAGTGACCCCTCACAGTAAGTGTTTAAAATACGAAGTGTAAGTTTAATGGGGAAAACTGTACAATTGAATGGAGGCTCAAGTCTGTTGGGTCACCTCTAGTCTGGATACAAGATAAGATATGGTTGGGCATACAGGTTCCGTATGGTATTCTGCAGCACATATACCTAAAGATCGTGCTCAATCACTGGTTGCCAAAGCAGGCGTCCCAGCTCGTCCCATAAATGCTCAATGGTCAATAAACCTGGTCATGCACATACAGTATCTCAGAGTTGTTAGTGTCCCTCATTTCACTACTAGGGTGACCGTCTGTCATATATGATGGATCCTCAGATCATAACACTAGCAGTTAGAGCACTGTGTTGCTCCATAGCAAAGGCAGGAGAGCCTTTTATAGGCCAGCAGCCTTTTATAGGCCACTTTTACGCCCTCTTGTGACAAGACCAAGTTTCTAATCAGACCACACCTATAATCACTTACATATCTTCCTGAGAGATAACTGCATTTCTATCTGGGTGCATTATATTTTTTTTTCAACGATTCTATGTAGATTTACTTATATTTTACGTGTGCAGTATTTTATTGCTTTTTGTGACAATGGGAAGAAGCGCATGCATTAAACATTACCGCTCTTGGTGTTTTGGCAAGTACATCTGGACAGTTGGCTTGGGCACATCATGTGGCCTGCCAGATGGACCCAACAGAGAGATGCACAGCTGAAACACCGCTCTCTATTAAAACCCTTTAGGCTCACGTCAGACATGTAGGTTTGTTGACCTATAGTTACTTTATTATGCAATGTCATTCATTCTGTTTTGTTTGATTCAATAAGTTGTAATTGCTTCACGTTTTTTAATTTGGCATGACTAATAGGATATGGAATGTCTTGTTTTTATTTTTCAGTGGTACGCAGAAAACAGTGTCCTGTTGCCAGCACAGCTGTTTCTGTTGCAGCACTATAAGCATTCCTAACATCAACACTAACAAAGAGACCGAGACTTCATTTGGAACAGGAGGAGGAATAGAAGAGTCCATTTGAATGCAGCTCATTAATGGGCAATCTGTCACAGGCTTGACTGAGTCAGGAGATATGACAAGAGTTACTCAATATTTAACGTGAACATTTCCATAATCAGTATGAATAGATTCCTCTATTTATTTTAGCTCTAAATGTATGGAAAGTGACTTTTTTAGTAAAATTCTGGGATCTTCCAGCTCTGTCCATAAAGCAACACAATATTTTATTTATGAAAACTGCTTACTGGAGCTGTTTGACGTGTACTCTGCATGTCTGCGAGTTTAAGAAGTGCAGACAAGAAGTTTAGGCCCATTCTGTAGAACTGGAGTGCCCAGATTGTCAGTTCTCCAGAAAACAGAATAGTCAGCCTATTCTTAGAACTCCTGCTGGGAAACCTCTGAATTTCAACTGCAGTGTATGCCACTTGTGCTTCTTTTTTCAAACTTGAAAAGATAAAGGTTTTACTATAGGTTAAATAATTTAGTATAGCATGTTGCTACGTTTTAACATCTTCAGTATTTGAAGAAAACAGTGTTAAACAGTTAATGGCTTGTCTTGTCTCTTTCTGATCGCAGATCTTCTGTGCAATGCGGTTAAAGATATTCAGTCTGATACATTTTGAAATTCATGCCTGAATGTACATGGGGCCTACAATCATGCAAAGGTGGAAAACAGTACAGGATGACATGCTTTAGCAACTTAGTCAACTGCAAAGTAAGTGAAAGCAGAACTAACCTTCCACAAGTGTTACAATATGTATATATATATATATATATATATATATATATATATATATACATATAATTTATGCTCAGCTGGAGTTGTCGGCTGCAGAATGTACCTGGTGGTATCACTTTGGTTACACTATTAATTTTGAGACTGAACAGTGTGAGAGTATACTTTCTTTGGGCGCTCCCATTTCTTGGGTGTGATTATCCGAGTAGGTGTTGTTGACTTTTACCTTAAAGTGTCTGTTTGTTAGAAAGTCAGTTATGAATTCTGGAAGCCAGCCCCTAAGGCCTGCCTGGTGTAGATCTGTTAGGATGCCGAATCTCCAGGTGGTGTTGAATGCTTCTCAAGGTCAAAAAAAGGCCTGTTATTTTCTTATGAATGCATCTCTTGTGATAGTTTCTAGTCTGACCAGGTTATCTGTTGTGCTTCTGCCTTTTCGGAATCCACTCTGCATAACTCTTCTTAACTTGGTGTGTGGTTATTTTGTAGCTGCCATATAAGTGACCATTGATTGCCCATTTTCTCCATACTTTTGCAGAGGCAGCTTGTCAGTGCAATGGGTCTGTAGTTGTTCGGATTGCTATTGTCCTTTCCTGGTTTGGCTATGGGGATGATTGTTGCTTGCTTTCACATGGGTGGGATTTCTCCTGATACCCAAATCTGGTTGAAGATTTTCAATAGCAGAGTCAGTGTGTTACGGTTTGCCATATTAAAATGATGACGAACCGTATTAAACAAAATATAAAGTGATTGGGACCCAAGTGCAGTTAGCTCCAGTTGGTAAATATAACTGAAATAAAATTAAATGAATAAAGAGAAACAAAACCGAGAATATAAATAATGAATAAAACTAAATAAAAGAAACTGCACGCCATAAGTGTACTGTTGTGCTATTCAAAGCACGCTTACGGCGTGCCTCCGGTTGCGCAATCGGCGCTCCGGGTCTGCGCATGCGCAGGACGGACGTGGGGAGTGACGACAACGAGGTTATTAAAACGCTGCATCCTCTTTGAGCTTCTCTGGCAGCTCCTTGCCATGATCCCGCCGTCCTTTTTCTCACGACGTCGCCCCCCCCTTGCCGCGATCGGAAGAATTTAGTCGGAATGCCGGGTGCATCCAAAAATTATGTGAGCGTGCCGGTCACGTGATGGAGGGTGAAGCAGCGGCAGCGAGTGACCTCCGAAGGTCTCACCTACAGGTGTCGCCACTTACCTGTAAAATGCTGAAGCACGAAGGGCTGACGCACGCGCGATCGCGCTGCTGCAGCTCTCGCCGCCAAGCGGCCAAAGAGCGATCTCTGACACAATGAGCTTGTGGGTAGGTGTATCAGCATTTGATAGTGGATGTCATCTGGCCCAGTTGCTGTATCATGGGATTGTCTTAGGGTGGTTTGGAGTTCTTCCAGGATGAATTCCTGATTATATGGTTCGGTGTTATTGGAATGAAAGTCGATCTCTTTTCCTTCTTCTTGGGTCTGGATAGCTTGGAACTCTGAAGTGGAGTTGTTACCTGATGAGTTTCTCTCAAAGGTCTTTTCCAGTTGTTCAGCAACATCCCTTTCCTCACTGGCCATGCCATCTCCTTGATTGATGTAGTGAATTTGTGGTTGGTCTTCTCTGCCTATCATTTTCTTTAGGAGGGTCCCGATTTTTGTGGTTGGGGGTATTACTTGTTATTCTATTTATGTAGATTTTCCAGCATTGTTTTTTGGCTGCGTTAATTATTCTCCATGCTCCGGCACGACTGATTTTAGGGTTGGTTAAGTCTTCCCACGTCGGATGCTTGTAAAAAGTTCTTTCTGCCCGTTTACGGGCATCAATAGCTTGTTTTCATTCTTCGTTGTACCATGGGTTGCGACACTTCCCTGAACTTGTGTAACCTCTGCTATCATTCTCAAGGTATCTGTGAACCACTCAACTGGTCTGTGGAGTCCAGTGGTGGCGTGCTATATAGCACTGCATTCAGTGCTTTGCATTGTGCTTGGTGATGTAAGGCTTAGATGCAGCTGCTCGGCCATGGAAACCCATTCCATGAAGCTCTCTACACAGTTCTTGAGATAATCTGAACACCACATGAAGTTTGGAGTTCTGGAAAAATTGACTTTGCAGAAAATTGGCGACCTCTGTACAGTATGCACCTCAGCATGAGCGCACGATAACCTCGGTCTGTCATTTTATGTGGCCTACCAGTTGCTGTCGTTCCCGATCGCTTCAAATTCATTATAATACCACTGACAGTTGACTGTGAAATATTTAGTAGCGAGGAAGGTTCACGAATTGACTTTTTGCACAGGAGGCATCCTAGCAAGGTATCACACTGGAATTCAGTAAGCTCCTGAGAGCGACCCATTCTTTCACAAATGTTTCTAGAATCAGTCTGCATACCTAGGTGCTTGCTTTTATACACCTGTGGCCATGGAAGTGATTTGAACAACTGATTCAATTATTTGGATGAGTGAATACTTTTGGCAATATAGTGTGTGTATACTGTATATATAAAAGAGGAACTGCTGTCTAAGGTTAAAGCAGTAGTGATTCCATGTGGTGGGAACATCATAACAACTGAGACATATTTTCCAAATAACTCATCTCTGCTGATTTTTAAATCCCAAAACATGCTTTCAAATCCCAAAGGGTTGTGCCCCCCGGCACAACCAAAGTAATATAGTGTATGCTGTTAAATGCTGGGAGAATTGCCAGTAATTGAACATCGGGGAAACCAAGCAGCCTCTGGCGAAAAGGATGGCACAACATAGAAGAGCTACCTCATCAGGCCAGAACTCGACAGTTGACACCCACCTACGGGCCAGTGGTCACTTTTCAAGGATGAAGCACCTCCATGATAGGGAGGAATGCTGGTTTGAACAGCGAGTCAGAAGCCATCTATATGAAAAGGGAACGCCCATCCCTAAACAGAGGAGGAGTACACTTCTCACCACCATACAATGCTGCAGTTGCAGCTAATTCTTAATCCTATATGAATAGCACAAGTGACCATTGTAATTAATGTATATGTCAATTTGCATATTAAACTGATCACCAGTTCCATTGTTATTCAATGGGGCTGGTTCAGTTGTTATACAAATGTGCTGTATATAAGCTTGGGGAAGTTTTCCAACTAGCTGGGGACTGAAGAAGTCACTTAGATGAGTGGCGAAATGTTTCTCCCATGAAAGCCTTGTGTACAGATTCAACTTTCTGGGATTTATATTATTAGATACTGGTTTCAGTTATGTTAAATTCAACATGATGTTTCCCAGCTTCAATTCAGCATGCACCAGCGATTTCAAATTATTCCTTCACTGACTTTATTTTGTCTGCCAACTAGTACATTAACTCTCCAAATCTCATTCCAAAGAAGCATAATGTTCTATGATTGTAATATAAAACTCTGTTGAACATGACGTTCACCCATCTGTTGTTAAGGCTACTCGCTCAACATGACAGAAACTCCATCACTCTGCTCATGATTTTTTTTATAGTGCAGGGATGTACATTGCGCTAATATGCTGCCAGCTTGGCAGGTTTTTGAATCCAACTGTCTACAACGCTACAGGAACACACGCTTAAGAATATAAAGTAATTGATGGCTTCAGTTATTGCTTTTAACAGGCGTAGAATTCGTTGATAGTGAGCTCTGAAGAAAATGATGCTACGCTATTAAATTCCAATGTTAGTTTTAGCTCCCACACACAGACACAAGCACACAAAAGATTTTTGCATTCTCAGTTTGTTTTTAAGAGAATCTTGGAACAGTTGATGCAGCCATATCATAGACAGTTGGAACATTTTTTTTAACACACAACAAAGAAGTAACTGGTGAACATGCATTAATACATGTTATGAGGTGTTAGCAGAAAATCCATGCATGGTCCAATGACAAATACTATGGTCAAAAAAACAGCAGAGAAGCCACAGTCACAGTCATGTGAACCATGGCACCTTGACATTTAAAGCAACGGGTACTCAAACAGACCATTTTAATAAGTGCTGTTGAAACAGGATAAAACAATTGCTGTAGTACAGTGGTACCTTGGTTCGTGACCACCTCAGAACTCGTCGAATTCTGTTCTCTACACATTTTGATTAGAAAAAATGTCTCTGTTCTTATCGTTTACGCGATACTTGGCGCACTTGATTAAACTTGTATAAGTTGAGCCATGTGACTAGTTTCAACCGAAACACGATTCATGATTCACAATTCAGTACACAGTGATTCAGTGGTTCAGATTCAACTGGTTCAGTTAAACTCACCGGTTCATGATACATTTAACTTTTGATGGATGTGTCAGAATATATTCCCATCATACATCAGGGAGCACCTGTATAATACAACTCTATTATTGTATATAATGCCTTATACAGCGTGGATTGTCTGGGGGTCTGGAATGGACTAATTCAATTTACATTAATCCTTATGGGAAAAATTTGCTCAGTATTTCTTCTTGATGCATGCTCAGTATTCATAATTTCGAGATTTAATTACATAATTTCATTCTAGAACGAATTAACGACAAGAACCAAGGTAGCAATGTATTTGATCCTTGTGTTACTGTGACCAAAGCATGTCACAAGCATTTCATGAAGACTCCAGGAAACTGTTATCTTGTGGAAATGGGATATAATATGTAACCTTTTACATTATGCAACGATTTTGTTAGGTAACACATACAGTGGGGCAAAAAAGTATTTAGTCACCCCACTGATTGTGCAAGTTCTCCTACTTAGAAGGATGAGGTTACAGAGGTCTGTAATTTTCATCATAGGTACACTTCAACTATGAGAGACAAAATGAGAAAAAAAAATAGAAAATCACATTGTATGATTTTTTAAAAAATTTAATTGGAAATCATGGTGGAAAATAAGTATTTGGTCACCCACAGGCAAGCAACATTTCTGGCTCTCACAGACTTGTAACTTCTTCTTTAAGAAGCTCTTCTGTCCTCCACTCGTTACCTGTATTAATGGCACCTGTTTGACCTCATTACCTGTATAAAAGACACCTGTCCACAGCCTCAAACAGTCAGACTCCAAACTCAACCATGGTCAAGACCAAAGAGCTGTCGAAGGCCACCAGGAAGAAAATTGTAGACCTGCACTAGGCTGGGAAGAGTGAATCTACAATAGGCGTGTACCTGTAGAATAGAAGTGTACCTATGATGAAAATTACAGACCTCTCTCATCTTTCTAAGTAGGAGAACTTACACAATCAGTGGCGGACTAAATACTTATTTGCCCCACTGTACGTGCAGTACCCATTCTTGTTATGGTGATATGTTAAACTAAATTCTGTATAGGCCTAACGTCAGTTAATATCTTAAAGGTATTAAGGTTTTGTGCTACCTAGGTTAGTATTCACAAACAAGACTGAGTGTTTTCTCAAATTAAGTGCAAAAATTCTTTAAAACCACTAACAGTTGATTTGACTACCACTTACACATCAAACCTTTCAAATTAGGAAAGACCCACAGTTTGATCACTGTCTGGAGTTGGTATGTTCTCTTTGGCTTTTCTCCAGTTCCTCCGACATTCATAACATATGCATTAGGTTAATAAATGTCTAATCTAAGTGTGTGTGCATGTGCACATGCTTTGCGATGGACTGCCGCCTTGTCTAGGGTCGGTTTTTGCCTTGTTTCTTGCTACCTGAATTGGGTTAGATGGGTATGAAAATAAATAGATGGCTTTCTCATGCCCTCTGTGGAAAAAGAAAAACTAAAGTAGGACCTAAAGAAGGATCTGATGGCAAATCAAGTCACATATAGGAATCTTTTGTTCGTGAGAACAGAAATCATGAGTGGATGGGTGAAAATTATTAACATATGATCAAAGTAGAGTTTATGCAGAGAGAACTGGTGAGCAAACAAATCATTAACTTTTGATCCTTGTACTGCATGCAGAGAAAGTCAAAGGCAGCTGTCTCGCTTCATGCATAAAAGGTAAGAAGAATACAGCTACTGCGGCGATGTGTTAAGGGCCCTTGTCATGCAGAAAAGGTGAACCACTGAACCATCTTCAGCAGTCTGTGTACGCAGGTTTCCTTCAAGAAGCTAGGTGTACTTGGCAGCATGCATCTTCTCTCCTGACTGGACACTTCCACAACATACTGTTGCCACCTGCCACACTGTTCACAGTACGGTGGTGCGTGAAAGTTTGTAAACCTTTTAGAATTTTCTATATTTTTGCATAAATATGACCTAAAACATCATCAGATTTTTCACACAAATCTTAAAAGTAGATAAAGAGAACCCAGTTAAACAAATGAGAACAAAATATTATACTTGGTCATTTATTTATTGATGAAAATGAACCAAAATTACATATTAGTGAGTGGCAAAAGTATGTGAACATCTACGATTAGCAGTTAATTTTAAGGTGAAATTAAAGTCAGGTGTTTTCAACCAATGGTATTACAATCAGGTGTGAGTGGGTACCCTGTTTCATTTAAAAAACAGGGACAGTTCAAAGTCTGCTCTTCGCAACACATGTTTGTGGAAGTGTATCATGGCACAAACAAAGGTGATTTTTGAGGTTCTCAGAAAAAGAGTTGTTGATGCTCATCAGGCTGGAAAAGGTTACAAAACCATCTCTAAAGTTTGGACTCCACAAATCCACAGTCTCAGATTGTGTAAAAATGGGGGAAGGAAATTCAAGACCTGTGTTTACCCTCCCCAGGAGTGTCACCAACAAAGATCACTCTAAGAGCAAGGCGTGTGTAATAGTTGGTGAGGTCACAAAGGACCCCAGGGTAACTTCTAAGCAACTGAAGGCCTCTCTCACATTACCTAATGTTAATGTTCATGAGTCCACCATCATAAGACACTGACAACAATGGTGTGCATGGCAGGGTTGCAAGGAGAAAAAACCACTGCTCTCCAAAAAAAACATTGATGCTCGTCTTCAAGTTTGCTAAAATCACGTGGACAAGCCAGAAGGCTATTGGAAGAATTGTTTTTGTGGACGTGGATGAGGACCAAAATAGAACTTTTTGCTTTAAAAGAAAAGCATTATGTTTGGGAGAATGGAAAACACTGTATACCAGCATAAGACCTTATCCCCATCTGTTGAAACATGTGGTGGTACTGTTATGGTTTGGGCCTTTTTGCTTGCATCTGGATCAAACGGGCTTGCCATCATTAATGGAACAGTGAATTCTGAATTACATCAGATAATTCTAAAGGAAAATGTCAATGTCCATGAACTGAATCTCAAGAAAAGGTGGGTCATGCAGCAAGACAGCGACCTTAACCACAGAAGTCGTTCTACCAAAGAATGGTTAAAGAAGAATAAAGTTTTGGATTGTCCAAGTCAAAGTCCTGACCTTAATCTAATAAAAATGTTGTGGAAGGACCTGAAGTGAACAGCTAATGTGAGGAAACCCACCAGCATCCCAGAGTTGAAGCTGTTCTGTACGGAGGAATGGGCTCCAAGCCGGTGTGCAGGAGTGATCAACAGTTACAGGAAACGTTTAGTTACAGTTATTGCTGCACAGGGGGGTCACAGCAGACACTGAAAGCAAAGGTTCACATACGTTTGCCACTTACTATATTAATCAATAATTAATAATTAAGAATTATTAATTTTTTTTTATAATTAATAAAAATAATTGAAACTAAAATAGTCAATCGTCTGGCGGTACCTCAGTTCTTGTCATTAATTCATTCCAGAATGGCTGATGAGTACCGAAAATGACAAGTACTGAGCAAATCTTTTTCATAAGGCATAATGTAAAATGAATTAATCCATTCCAGACCCCCTGAAATTCCACACTGTACAAGGCATTATATGCATTAATGGAGTTGTTCACAGCAGGTATGGTGTATTTTGTGTAGTGTTCTTGGTTTGGTTTTTGCCAAACATAATATTGGAGTTCTGTATGAAAAGTTCAATCTCCATCTCACTGACATTTTGCCACATGGAAGAAGCTTCTGAGATTTTGAGATATTTATAATAAGCTCACTTTGAGAACTAGAAGTGAGATTGTTAATTGGATTTGGAATTTAAATTTAGATGGTTAATTTGAGATGGTTTTATTAAGAACATGTGAGGAAGCATGTATGTGATTGCATATAAAAGCCTCCTGGATAAAAATGTACAAGTGATCAGAGGATAAGGTCATATTAGTAGCTTTTCTTCTCCTGTAATAGACTTATTAGCTTAATGGAGGTGTCGAGCTCACAAGCCTCAATAGGTTCATCTCAGATTATTTCATGAGGCAGATAGGAAGTGCTTTTGTATCACATTACATTGGTGCATGACACACACTCCACATGAAATGCTCTTTAATCTGGGAGATGGTGCTTCATGTAACCTTATGAGGCAGATCAGAGCAAATACGGTTAATATGTCTCTCTCTGTAGAGACTCAGAGCGCTGCTCATGTCATTAAGCTTTACTGAGAGCGTTTAGTCCGTGATGATGCAGTGATCATGCTGTCTGAGCATCATATTGCATAGAAGAGACACATTACCATTACCTCCATTCTTGGAATAACAATTTCTGCTAAACAACCTCCTTGTGCTGAATTAACTCACATTTTGTGTGAATATGTGAATACGATTTTAATCCTATGGCAGCACTGTGGCACAGTTATGCCTTATCAAAAATGGTTCTAAAAATTAGAATATTGTGAGTTACATATATCATTAGTTAATGCTTCATATTCAAATTCATTGTAAAAGCAAGTAATATTGAAGTAAATCTAATTTTTACTTTTTTTGTCCTTGAATTTTATTTAATCTGTATATGATACAGATTAAATAATTCTGTATATCATTCCTACATTCACTTTCTTATCTGCAGGAACCTAGCCAGCAGCACAAGATGCAAGGCAGGAACAACCCTAAACAGGATGTCAGTCTTTCATAGGGCACACACTCAGGCCACTTTAGAGACACCAGTCAATCTAACATGCATGTTTATGAACTGTGGGAGGAAACCGGAGTACTTGGAGTAAACTCACCTGGAGGACATGAAAGACCACTCCACCTGGGGACTGAACCTAGGACCTTCTTGCTCTGAAGTGACAGTGGTACCCACCGAGCCACCGTTCCACCCTGTATACTCTATGTTTTGGTATTAAAAAACAATGCATTATTAAAATAGCATGCAATGTCTTTCCAAGGGTCCGTGTGTTACTTCACCAGTCATAGATCAGAGCCAAAAGGCTGAGAGCAACAGTGCTAGGGCTTGTTTGGATCCTTGTAGGGAAGGACACACTGCAGCGGGATAATGATCAGAAGATCAAGGGGATCAAGTCTGCCACTGACTAAGTCAGACTTTTGATCCGCCAGTGTATGTTAACACACATCACCCTTGAGAATGATTACAATCTGGCAGGAAATAAAGATTAATAACTAAAAGTTTTTTTTTTACATTTTGGGCACAGCATATAGGAAAAACATGAAACTTACGGTCAATCATCTGAATAGGAGCCCATATATTTGTCATTGGCAAACTGTATAGAATGGAATGGTTACGATACTTTTTACAGTTGGACAATCAATAAACTGTGCATTGAACATTAGTCCTAATGATTATAAAGACTGTATTGTCAGCACTACATGCACCTACTCAGCATTTTCACATCACCCGATAGAGAAACATACAGTGTGGACTCAATGGTCGGAGATCACTAGATGCTTCTACTTCACATTTGTATGGAATACAATACAATGTTTTTCATTACAAATCATATTCAGCATAATTTGCATGAGAAGTTCAATCTTTGAAAAGAAAATCTTGTAATACTTTACTTTGAGGAGCGCAAACATGTGCTCATTAAGAGGTAATGCTTTAGTAATGCATAACGTTTGTGTTCTACCTTAATTATTACATCAATTAATATATTGTTCATGCATGAAGGCATGCATGATGGATGCTGACTTCAAGCACAGTGATGATGACTCATAACGTATTACGTGTATGACTTAATGAATACTCATTCAAGAAATACGACATGAACTACTGCTATTTCATGTACCCTTATAATAAAGTGTTATTGGAAATCTTTTGTTATTTTTCAGAACGTATGAATATTTGGCATGTTCTGCCTTTTGTTGTAATCACACTGTACACTTGAGCTTGTGCAAACCTGATGATCCATGTTATCCAGCATGATTTCACAATACAGTGGTACTCGTCGTTAATTCATTCCAGAAGGCTCAGTACTGAAAATGAGCACTGAGTAAATATGTCCCATAAGGAATAATGTAAATTGAATGAATATGACCCCCAGAAAATCGAAACTGTATAAGGCATTATATGCATTAATTGAGTAGTATTGTTTAGGTGCTCCCTGACTTACGAAGGGGATATGTTCCAACAAAGCCATAATAAGTTAAATGTATAATGAACCGATTAAGTTTAATATAGTCTGTACTGTATCATAGCAGAGCCTATTACACACAAACACTTACATTAACCTACAATTGGCCAAAATCATTAACACAAAGCTTATTCTATAATAAAGTGTTGGCAAATATCATGTAATTTAGTGAGTAATGGATTGAAAGTGAAAAGTAAAAGCAAAACACTTACTCTATTGGTGAATGCTAGCTGCTCAGCCTGAATGCCAAGTGGATTCAGTTTTCTTTTAGGTTGGCTGTCATTACTAACCATTTCAGGACAGGCAGGGACTTACAGGTATTTGAATTAAGACTATAGTGCTGTAGATGTAAGAATGAAGAAAAACACCATAAACAGCAGAGATCTTCACTGATCTTCCAGCTGTAATATGAATCATTTTTCACAAAAATCCAAACAAGCATATTTCACTCGTGCTCTCAGACTTTTGCTCCCCCCCACCATATATTAAGTCCTATCAGATAATCTGTTTTACATTTACATTTACAGCATTTAGCAGACACCCTTATCCAGAGCGACTTACAATTGGTACTATCTTACAATCCAAGCTATTGTGGGTTAATGACTCTTGCTCAAGGACCCAACAGTGGCAGCTTGGCAGAGGTGGGATTTGAACCATGGACCTTCTGCTATAGAATCAATAAGAGTAATTCAGTGCAAAGAGGAAAGTGGAGTCTGAACTGTTGCACTCATCATATGTAACAAGACATATTATTCCAGCAGGGAATACAGAGTTGTCATGCAAAATTGAAGTCTAATGCAGTGGGACAGTTAATTGATCCTGTTTGAGAGAAAAACTGAGTTTCTTGTGACAATGAGGCAAGACTAATTATAGAGTATTATCCTCTATATAACGTCAGCCAACATCCTGCTACACAACAGATAACTGGCTCACTGTGGGATTTGGAGTGCACATGTGTCCTATTCAAACGTTTTCCAAATTGGCCCATGTCAGGTTCACTTGTGAATTACTATAACACATCTCTCTGCTAAGACAGCAAGAGGAACATTAATTACTTCATCTCTCTTCCACTTGCCACTTTGAAGGTAAATAGAAGATTACACATTCTCTGTCCTGAAGTGTTATGGATTAACGCATGTTCTGAGAATATTCTGTCTCTTCTTCTCTCATTATACTCAAACTTTCTGAAAGTGTAGAGTAGGCCTTGCTGTTGACTCACTCGGATAAGATGGTGCTGAATGTGTACTCACTTTTCTTTCCGCCAAACTGAATCCTACTTAAAACAAGAGGGAGTTATCAGCGTCGGCACATCTCAGTCTCATGAAGACACCATTGTGTGAGCATCCTATAGATAAACAAACTGTTTACTCGTGACAGGGCAAGACTAAATTGCCACAGCCTGTTCTGCAGAATGCACCTTGAAATAAAAGTAAGAACATATAATGGGGAAGAAAAGACAAAGATCTTAGTATAAACTCTCCTATCTTACAGACATCACATTTCCTCCACAATGATAATCCCTGCCCAGTATCGTTGGTCCAAGGACTGATTCAATCACAAATAATTGCAACAGGTCAACAAAGGAGGTTAACCAGAAATGGAGTCTGTCACCAGTTGTCTCAGTGGCTTATTGGCACAGTGGCAAAAGCAAAGCTGTCAATTATCTTCTGACAGAGGAACAATAAAAGGCAAGGATTTTTCTTCCTGATTCGAAGCTCCAGTTCTTGATGAGGCCAGAGATGGGATAATGTTGGGGTTTATTCTGATCCCGAACTGATCCTATCTTTCCTGAGCTCTTGGCCTTCTTCCACAATAAATACGGTACTGTAGCAAATATTCTCTCATATACAGTGGTGCTTGAAAGTTTGTGAACCCTTTAGAATTTTCTATATTTCTACATAAATATAATCTAAAACATCATCAGATTTTCACACAAGTCCTAAAAGTAGATAAAGAGAACTCAGTTAAACAAATGATACAAAAATATTATACTTGGTCATTTATTTATGAGGAAAATGATCCAAAAATACATATTAGTGAATGGCAAAAGTATGTGTGACCCCCCTGTGCAGCAATAACTGCTACTAAATGTTTCCTGTAACTGTTGATCAGTCCTGCACACCGGCTTGGAGGAATTTTAGCCCATTCCTCCGTAAAGAACAGCTTAAACTCTGTTGATGTGGGGGTTTCCTCACATTAATGGCTCACTTCAGGTCCTTCCATAACATTTCGATTGGATTAAGGTCAGGACTTTGACTTGGGACATTCAAAAATATTAACTTTATTCTTCTTTAACCATTCTTTGGTAGAACGATTGTGTGCTTATGGTTGTTGTCTTGCTGCATGACCATGTTCTCTTGAGATTCAGTTCATGGACAGATGTCCTGACATTGTTCCATCAATGATAGCAAGCCAACAAGATGCAGCCAAACAGGCCCAAAACCATAGTAATACCACCACCATGTTTCACAGATGGGATAAGGTTCTGATGCTGGAATGCAGTGTTTTACTTTCTCCAAACATTGAACTTTTTTTTTTTTTACCAAAAAGTTTCTATTTTGGTCTATCCCGTCCACAAAAAACTTTCTTCCAATAGCCTTCTAGCCCTTGTCCAGTGGTTTTCTCATTGCAACCCTGCCATGCACACCATTGTTGTTCAGTGTTCTTCTGATGGTGGCCTCCATGAACCATTAACAATAGCCAATGTGGAAAGAGGCCTTACAGTCTGCTTAGAAGTTACCTTGGGGGTCTATTTGTGACCTCGCAACTATTACACGCCTTGCTCTTGGAGTGATCTTTGTTGGTCGACGACTCCTGTGGAGGGTAACAGTGGTCTTGAATTTCCTCCATTTGTACACCAATCTGTCTGACTGTGGATTGGTGGAGTCCAATCCTCTTCTGGATTCATCCATATGCTCTCTGGCAAACTTATTTCTTACAATTGCTCCCACAGTTGATTTATTCACACCAACCTGCTTGCCTATTGTAGATTCACTCTTCCCAGCCTGGTGCAGGTCTACAATTTTCTTCCTGGTGTCCTTCAACAGCTCTTTGGTCTTGGCCATGGTTGAGTTTGGAGTCTGACTGTTTGAGGCTGTGGACAGGTGTCTTTTATACAGATAACGAGGTCAAACAGGTGCCATTGATACAGGTAATGAGTGGAGGACAGAAGAGCTTCTTAAAGAAGAAGTTACAGGTCTGTGAGAGCCAGAAATCTTGCTTGTTTGTGGGTGGCCAAATACTTTTTTTTAACCATAATTTACAATTAAATTCTTTAAAAATCCTACAGTGTGATTTCCTGAAATTGTTTTCTCATTTTGTCTCTCATAGTTGAAGTGTACCTATGATGAAAATTACAGACCTTTCTCATCTTTCTAAGTAGGAGAACTTGCACAATCAGTGGCTGACTAAACACTTTTTTGCCCCACTGTAGGTAAAATTCATGCACAAATATAGAAAATCCTAAAGGCTTCACACTGTAATGTTGTTCTTGTGCTGAATTTCCGTTATTACAGAAAATTATTAACTTCCACATTTATTATGCATTCACCAACCTCTTTATTAGGTACACCTGTTCACCTGCTCATTAATGCAAATATCTAATCAGCCAATCACATGGCAGCAACCCAATGCATTTAGACAAACAGCTGTAGAGGAGTTCGTCTGAGTACTCAGAAACTGCTGATCTACTGGGATGTTCATGCACAGTCATCTCTAGGGTTTACAGAGAATGGACTGAAAGAGAGAAAATATCCAGCAAGCAGCAGTTCTCTGGGCAAAATGCCTTGTTGATGCCAGAGATCAGAGGATGGCCAGGCTGCTTCAAGATGATAAAAAAGGCACCAGTAACTCAAAGAACCACTCATTACAACAGAGTTATGCAGAAAAGCATCTCTGAATGCACAACATGTTGAACCTTGAAGCAGATGGGTTACAGCAGTGTTTCTCAATCCTGGTCCTGGATACCTACTGCTCTGCATGTTTTTGTGCTTTTCCTGTTTAAACACACCCACTTTGTACTCACTTTCAGTAATGGGCTTGTTAATTAGCTTAGTAATTAGGTGTCTTGGGAACAGTTGTGTCGGGAGTAAGGAAAACACTAAAATGTGCAGAGCGGTGGGGCTCCAGGACCAGGATTGAGAAACACTGGGTTACAGCAACAGAAGAACACAGTGGGTACCACTTCTATCAGTTAAGAACAAGCAACTGATGCCACAATTCGCACAGGCTCACCGAAATTGGACAGTAGAAGATTGGAAAAATGTTGCCGGGTCTGATCGGTCTCAACTTCTGCTGCAACATTTGGATGGTAGGGTCAGAATTTAGAGTAAACAACCTGAAAGCATGGATCCATTCAGCCTTTATTAATGGTTCAGGCTGATAGTGCTGTAAGGGATACATTGGCACACATTGGGCCCCTTAATGCCAATTGTGCATCATTCAAACACCACAGCCTACCTGGGTATTGTTGTTGATCATGTCCATTCCTTTATAACCACAGTGTACCCATCTTATGGCTGCTTCCAGCAGGATACCTCATCATGTCACAAAGTTCAAATCATCTCAAACTCTTGAACATGACAATAATAGTAAAAATAATAGTGGATCCATCTTGGACCTTTGTAGGAGCTGCGTTCATGAGCTCTAGGCATAAATTATTAATGTAAACAAACTGGTAATGGTTGGTCAAGTAGGATCTAAACCAGGCTTAGGCATAGTTTTAAGGGGGACCTGGGGGTGGCAGCTTACACAGACGTGAATGAGTATAGTGCAAAGTATTACTTTATTTTGTGAATTTCAATGCATTATTCAATATGTACATACTGTTGGTCTTTTAAAACATGCACATAGTTTGTTTGGTTTATCCTCTTCAGTGATGAAGAGAGAAGCAACAAGATGGACTGGTAACGTCTGATACTAGGCAGCATGTAAATTACATCACAAATATGCAAATTAGCACATTACAGTGTGCAGTGTGACTCCACCCCCCACCAACTTGAGATGAAACCTATACCAAGGAAGTACTTTCTAACCTATTCCAGTAAAATATTATGATCAATAGTGTCAAATGCTGCACTTAAATCTAATAGAAGACTCTTTGCTTCTGATAAAGACTCTCATTTATTGACAGAGGACATTGATAGATCATTAATTACCCTAAGCCTTATAGGAGTTGAATCAATAAACACGATGATGATGTAGATGAGTTGATGAAGACAATATGGCATGATATTTGTAATTGATTTAAAATATTCCAAATAGACAAAACCTCCACACCACTGCCACATCTAGGACAAGGCTGCTGAATAGCTGAGAGTTATGAAGAGCATTGAGTTTTAAGCATAATCTTTTCATTAAAGAAACTCATGAAATCATTACTGTTGCAATGAGGCAGAACTCCAGAGTCAGTTTTTCTAATGTTTCCTAGTTAGTCTGGAGATTAAAAAGAATTAAAAAGAAATCTAGGATGATTATGTTTCTAAAGTAGATTTAGTTTTAGTATGGGCCTCTATACACACTGCCATCCTATTCCAACAAGCAATCTGAGCCTTCAGTTTACCATGTCACTTCTGAAATGAATTAGCCTTATAATTAAATTTTGTATTAACACCCAAGTTTTTAGCAAAATTTGGAGCTATTCCTCTATGACCATTGACACAAGGTTTTGAACATACAGAAACTAGTTCAAGTTTGAGTACAGCAATGGCCCTGAAAACACCACCAAAAATAGCTTCTTGTCATTCACCTCACGTTTTGTCTAAACGCAAAGAGTTCTATAAGGAAGAATGGGCAAATATTCCACAATCACACAAAGTGTGAAAAGGTGGTAGAGACATAGCCAAACAGACAGATGTGTGTATTAAAGCAAAAGGTGACTATATGAAGTATTGTATTAAATCAGCTAATCCTGTTTCTCATTTTTATTTTTATAATTTTTTTAGAACTCTTGATCTTTATCGTTACTTGAATGCTCTAAGGTTTGTTTATTTAACGTCACATCAGCATTAATGTCTATTCATGAGAGGAGCAAGGTTTCAACAACACTGGTAAGGCAATTTCATGTTGGCAGAATTTAGAGAACCCAGTTAACCTAATGAATGCCTTTGGAATGTGGGAGGAAATTGTAGTACCTGGAGGAGACACAGGTGGAGTCCGAGGTCGATACCAAACCGGGGACGCTGAAGCTGTGAGGCGACCATGCACTACTACTGGCTCAACTGTGCTGTATCAAATGTTGTAAGGCAAAAATGTGTAAATAAAGCTAGAAAAATATAATTCAATGGCCTTTGACTTCATGCTGTAAGAAAAATAAGCTTCTTTTTCCTCCCAAATGGGTATGATAATTTTCTTAGGTATTTTATTATTCAAGTCATTTACATTAGCAAATTGCAGATTCCAATGTGCATCACCTGGAGATTTTTATGATGTAAAAAACAGCAGGCAGGGAATATGTTTAAAGTTCTAATTCAAATGTATTTGTACACTGATATTTACAGCAGAGCTCTGCCCGAACGAGCTGTATAGAGATCCAGCCCCAAGACCCCTACTGAACAAGCCTGAGGCAACTACTGAAAATATCCATTAGGGAGGGGAAAAAAATATCATATGATCTTAACATTATTTAAGGAGGTTTGATAGATAATTGAATAAGGCAGTAATAATCTAATACACAAGACATTTTGACTAAAATTAAAATGGCATTTTTAAACTTGCATTATTCATACCCACAACACACTGCGACAAACCAATTTATGCAAGCACAGCAAAAGCATGATAAAACATCTCCCATAGAAACACAAGACTCATATTGCCTGGTAAATGACTTACGTTTTGTAGGTGAAACTAGATATGGATGAATAACTAATATCTGGCACCACTATTCTTGCACTGAAAGTGCTCGCTCAGGGCATTTTCTCTCTTACATGCTCCGTTCAACCTTTTTGTATGTGAGATATCCATTGAAATTCAATTTCCACTTTGGTGCGGAAGGAATTCCCTAAGGAAGAAGATTTAACACAAGTACATTCCAGGAATTAAATGATATCTTTATCAGAGTTGGAGAAAATGCAGCAGGGTAGAATAAACTTCCAAAAGTTCAAGAAAGATCTGGATGAATTGTTACGGGGGTCAAGGCAAGAGCAGACGAATGCAGGTCTCTGTACACAAGGTATACAGTTTATTCCAGAAATAAGGTACCAACATATAACAAGGGAACAGGAAAATAAAAACCAATGTAAACAGCAAACAACTACAGTACCGTAATGTCACCAAAGAAACCCAAACCGAAACGAGGAAAAAACACAGCTAACAAAGAAACTGCCGTGGCAAGGCAGAGAAAGGGTGAAAAAAAAAAATAAACCACACAATAATACCAGGAGCACAGGGCGATTAGGCTAGGAAGAAATAAACACCAAGAGCGCTAGCAGGAATAAGACTCGGTACAACACAAGGATACTAACAATAAGAAGGCAGGTACGAGAGCAAGGCAGGAGCCCGAACATAGACTATACGCAAATACGGTCTGGCTGAGTGCAATCACCAGGGGAGCAGGCTACATAACAAGTAAGCACAGCTGGGCAAAACAAGATATATAGAATACACGGCCTCGACCAAAACATTGCTTGGGGGTGAAACCCCGGCTACCTGATAGATCTAAGCAAAACAGAACTTTACACATGAATTACAAGGAATGACCAAAACATGGCAAGGAGCTAGGCTACCTAATAGATTAAAGCTAAGCAGAACAAGCTACATGAAATCCATGGCATGACCAAAACATGGCTAGGGAAACAAGGAGCTAAGCTACCTGGTAGATTAGAGCTAAGCAGGGCAAGATACAAAGATTACATGGTATTACCAAAACATGGCTAGGGGAACTAGAAGCTAGGCTACCTGGTAGATTAAAGCTAAGCAAAACAAGATGCATAAATTACATGGCATGACAAAGACATGGCTAGGAAAGCTAGAGGCTAGGCTACCTGAAGCTAAGCAGAACAAGATACAAAGATTACATGGCATGGCAAAGACATGGCTAGGAAAACTAGAAGCTTGGCTACCTGAAGCTAAGCAGAACAAGATACAAAGATTACATGGCATGACAAAGACATGGCTAGGAAAACTAGAAGCTGGGCTGCAAGATAAAACTAAACAAAAAAATACATGAATGGGATTCAACGCCCGAGCAAGAAATAAAAAAAAATAAACAATGACAGTACCCTCAATGTCCAAGTCAGAGTTAATCCGATCGGCAAACAGGACCAATAAACAATACACCAACCGTAGCAAAATGAGGCAATGCTCCAGCACCAGCAGAGAATACCATGCGACTTAATTAGTGTCCCAATAATGAAAAATCAAACGTGCTTCAGGTGCGGGCGCAGCCATACTGGATCCAGAGGCGAGACGTCAAAATAAAAGTAACGAAAAACACAGGGCAGGGCACGGATCCTAAGATAAATAATGTCTATCATCCTATTTCTTTAGGTTTGATGTCCATTTTGTCTTGCTTTTAATATCCATAGTCACTGTTGTACCTGTTTCTCTCCTCCTTGATCCCTGTCACGGGTTCCCCCAGACCTCCACACGTAATGCCCCTCCTTGCCACTGGGGGGCAATTTTGACCATCTCGTTTCTGTCCGGCGGTGCACCAGAAGAAGAAGCTAGGGCTCTTGGACTAAGTGGACATAGCTGGTATAGTCTGTATTTAAGCAGGGCCTTAGCTCTAGAACTGCACGGGGTATTTTTTGGTCTATGACCTTTGGACTGTTGCGGCGTTTGGCAGCTATCTGCCACTTCCATGATCCATGTTTTTGCTCGCACTATTACTTTGAAGGGATTTTATGTTTTGTCTCGCGGTAGCCTGCTTATGTTTATTGCCTTGAGGTGGCCTGTTTATGTTTATTGATTCGCATATCTGTGTTTAGTTTTGGTTTGCTCTGTGGCTCTCTTCGTTATTCAATAAATAATGGTTATTTATATAGAACCTGCGCACGTATCCGTACCTCCCGTAAGGGCCCGTCGTGACAGAATACCTCGCACCGTTTTAGAGCTAGGGCCCTGCTTAAATACAGACTATACCAGCTATGTCCACTTAGTCCAAGTTGCGCAACAGGTTCAGGTACGGAACCTAGCGGCTTAACGGGCCTCTGTACTGGGCTACCTTGCTCAGATTCAGAGCTAACAAATTCGGAAATGGTGCCAACATGCTCAGAGACGAAACTAGGGGGTGTGGCGGACACAAGCGGTGCTAGCGGTTCTAAGACGAAAACAACAAACTCCGGTACAGAACCAACACGCTCGACCACAGAACCAGATTGCGTGGCGCACTCGGAAACAGAATGATACGAAGCTAACGATTTAGACACGGACCCAACAAACTCAGAATCAGAGCCAACACGGTCGACCAAGGAACCATAAGGTGCGGCGCACTCGGATACAGAACTATACGAAGCTAATGATTCAGACACGGAACCAACAAATTCAGGATCGGAGCTAACATGCTCGACTACAGAAGCAGAGGGCACGGCGTGCTTGGATACAGAACTATACAAAGGTAACAATTCCTACACGGAATCAACAAACTCAGGGTCAGCACTAACATGCTTGACTACGGAACTAATAGGCATGGCATGCTCAGATACGGAGCTGGCAAACTCAGATACAAAGCTAACGGGCCCAAGTACTGGGCTAACTTGTTTAAATGCTGAGCTAACATGCTCAGATACTAAACTACTGGGTGTTAGAGCTCAGGTATTGAGCTACAGGATGCTAACTGTTCTAACTCGGAATCAGTGAACTCAGGTACAGGATCAACATGCTTGGATATGAAACTATACATTGCCAACAATTCAGACACAGAACCAACTAATTTAGGTACTGAGCTAACGTGCTCAAATACGGTGAAAGGGTGCTCAACCACGAGGCTAACCTGCCTAAATACCGGGTTATCAGGCGCTAGCAACTCAGGTACTGAGCTACATCTACATCATTTACATTATTTAGCAGACGCCCTTATCCAGAGCGACTTACAACTGATACAATCTTACAATCCAAGCAATTGTGGGTTAAGGGCCTTGCTCAAGGAACCAAACAGTAGCAGCTTGGCAGAGGTGGGATTTGAACCCTGGACCTTCTGGTCCATAGTCCAGTACCTTACCCGCTAGGCTACCACAACTAACTTCTCATCTAATAAGCCATGGGGCACTAACTGCTCAGCTACTGAGCTAGCGTGCTCAAAAGCAAAGCTAACCGGACTAAATACCGGGTTATCGCGCAATAGCGACTCAGATACTCTAACGACTCTTCGACGGGAACTAACATGGAACGACACGCACAGATACGTGGCTAGTGTACTAAGTGTCCACTTAGTCCAAGGGCCCTAGCTTCTTCTTCCAGTCCCCCATTGTCCGGCAGAGCACCACAAACAATGCGGACAAAAATGCCCCCCAGCAGTGAGGAGGGGCATAACGTGTAGAGGTCTGAGGAGACCCGTGACATCCCCATGTTTCATAGTGAGGATTTTTGTCCATTGCTTCCCTTCGTCAGGGATCAGATTGCGCAAACCTCTGAACAGTAGAGGGTGGCAAAGGTGCAAGAGTCAGCACACAAAGCCACAAGGAATGTGGCAAATGTGCACAGTGCAAGTCAACACAGCATGATCTGGGAAGTCTGTGCACTGAAGATGAGCACACAGTTCCAATATCTCACGTTATAGTATGACCTCGAGTGTATTATTGTGATGATACCACAGTTACGTTATTGCTTATTGTTAGATTTTAAGATAAAGAGGACAGAAACTAATTATTTGTTCAACATTCTGCGAGGTAAAATAGTTCCATTCTATCAGGCAGTTTTAATTTATTAAACAAAATGTATTTACATTCAGCAAATAAAACGAGTCAGGTTTATAAGGCAGGCTGTTACTAGGACACCATTATATCAACTAAAGCAAATCTGAGTGATGTCCAGTTGTTAAAGAAAGTCTAGGATTCCGTTATACTTGATTAGTGATTATAAATTTGTTAGATGAAGCTATTAATGTTAATATTATCAGTCAGAAATGTAAAGGGAGAGATATAAAGCATCAGCAGCTTCACTGTGTTATGAGTTGGACTTAACAGATACCTTATACAGATGAATGAACCGCTGATGGTGTTTAATGAAAGATGCAGTCTAAAGCCAGAAAACAACATCTTTGTGAGTGATGAAGCTGATTCAGTTCATTTTTGTTGATGGTAGTAAAACTGATATTCAATGTCGTTGCTTTTCATTTGAGCTGTGAATCCATTAAGAGCCCGGGACATTTGATTTAAAGTAGTGACTTTGTTTTGCTTTTACAGCACTTCCAAATCCTTAAGTTGACAAAGCTTTGGCTCAGGTTGGTCATCAATAGCTTCATCTTCCAAATTTAAATCGTTTTCAAAAACCAATAGATTTTATAAAATAATTACAGCTTTCATTTGGGCAGTCTTTTATTTGTATAATTATAACTTTGCTGCTTTGTTATGGTTGGCATCGTTGCTAGGTTACATGAGTTTGTTGCAGAGTAATACTTATAGAGCGTCGTTATTATCGTACAATAAGGGCACTCCTAGAACATCTCTCCACCAATCCAACTGCAGGGTCTGGACTAACTGTGGTATAATTTGAGATAATCAGCCTCAATCTCCTGCAACTGCTGGATAGGGTATAGAAGGCCAAACCTGCATTTGTAGAGGTGTAGTCAGTGTGGTAGTTAAGGCAGTACATGTCCCCTTCTAAAAGAAACAAAGACACAGGTAACAGAAAACTAAAAGTAAATACTGAGAATAATATACAACAGATAAAATGTTAAAAAAAGAAACCTGGAAAACTGAAAAGAAATAAAACAATTTTGGTTTTTGGTCCAGGTCCTCTCTGTTATTTTAAGATTTGAGTTTCCCATTCAAAACTAGTACCTTTTGTTGAGGCCATCTTGACATCTACCATTGCCTGACATTTTCTTGAGCTGCTTTATAGATGTGCTTGTGCATTCTGTCATTTGTCAGTGGCTCAGTAGGTAGAGCATGCATATTGTGATTCTAATATTCCTGGTTCCAATGCTGCTCTGAGTGATATCACACACACTCAGTTGTCTTTCATTATTAATATCCCCTTCAAAACAATCTCAGGCTCACCAACCTTGCAAGCTGAGAGTGTTTTCTGTAATTGGGTAATTGGGTTTAAAACCAAGTTGTCCTTTCTTTGATCTTACCAGTTCAGTGTTTTCCTGTGTGGTCCCTATCAGCTCTTTGTTTAGTTCTGTGTTTAGCTATGTGTTTAGACTTATTTGTCCTATAACATTGTGAGCTTGTAGCCTTGTTTTCTTTAGTGTACTTAGTCGTGTTTAACCGTGAAGTATTGTTAGACTGTCCTTCCTGTTAGCCCTACTTAGCCTATGTAACCTTCATATTGGTTAAACAAGCAGTTAGCACTGTCACCTCACAGCTCTACAGTTCCCAGTTCAATCCCATCCTGGATGGCACTTGTGAAAAGTTTGCATGATCTTCCCATGTGGGTCTTTTCTGGTACTATGGTTTTTTCTAAAGGCATGCATTAGGTTAATCTTTTCTATTCAAATTGGCCCGGTGTGAGTGCATTTGGTAAACATCAAATGCATCTATTTATGATAATGTGTGCTCATTATCATTTCTTAAAAAATCCAAAACCAAGTAATAAATATTCGTTGAACATTTATAAAAGCGAAAAAACTTCACTGAAGCAAATTAACCATCATTTTTAATGACTGTTATAACTTGACTGCTACCATTGTAAAACACGAAAATGGAAATGCTTAATTAAATGCTTAACATTGATTAACTGGAAGTTTGAGAACAGCATAATAGTTGTAAGAGCCTGCAATAAACCATCTGGCAACACAAAAGGCAACCCTGAAAACTGAATGTGGACTCATTTCATTTAGTGACACCATTTAAGAACTCAAGTTTGCTTACATGCTTTATTGCCCAAGTCGTGTAAACATGACTTGTTTTGAGTCATGTATCGATTGTTGCTTAAGTGGTTGTGTACTGAGCCTCTCCAGACTTTGTTTACCTTTCCTTTTTGGATATCCCCATTGCTCCTGTTAAGTGGTATTGATCACCTCCTAATTACCTTGATATTTTTAATTAATTACATTGTCTACTTCTGTAGACAAAACATCTGTACATTGACCCACAACAGAATCAAAACAGCTGCAGAAGACACAAAGTCTAAAAAAAGTTTTGAGAAGACCATAGATTCTTATGCAAATTTGTATTTATGCAGCTCAGTGGTTAAGGGTGTAGACTCCTAATCACAATGTTGTGAGATCAAATCCTGGCTCTGCCAAGTTACCCCCACTGGGTGCTTAATCATGGCCCTTAACATTCAACTGCTCAGCTGAATTGTAAATCGCTCTATATATGGTTGTCTGCTAAATAATGTAAATGTACAGATTTAATTGATCAACAACTAATACACTGTGGTTCCGTGCATACAACACTATTTAACACACTCACACCTCAGCCTTACTACCTAAACTGGAAGTCACTTCTGTTATGGTACACAGTAGTCACTCTCATTGACAGCCAAAGAGTGTATGGATATAGCCAGATTTACAACTGCAATCAAAAGTGACAACTGTATTTAGATACATGTCAATAAACAGTATGAACACTGACCATCAACAGCCTCGAGAGTGAAAGGTCAGCGACCATGTAAATCAATGAGACAAGTCAGACCTTGTGTAAGTACAGCTAATGTATTGTGTAATTACTGCTTATTTGTGCATTAGCACCGTGTAACTCATTGTGGGGATAGTAGTCATTCTGAATTGTTGTCAAATGATGCAATTAGTGTCCAAGGCCCATGTGGTTTACAAATGAGACACAGGGAAGGAATACAGGAAGAGTGATGTATAACATTCTATACAAATTAACCCATACCCACAGTGGGACATTTTTGACAACAGTTCTATAATTCAGCAAATCACATTGTTTAATATCATAGCTTACTGACCCCAGTTGCTGTTCCTTGTTGTTATTGCTAACTTGAAGTGTAACTGGATACAAAGTACTTTTTCCAGCATAAGATAACAAATGCTTGCCTTCTATGACACAAATTAGCTCCAGGTTGTATAAAACAACATCCTTTCAGAATTCTCAAAAGAGGACACAGGCCCCAAGTATACTACTACTACTTGCTCTGAGAAATGCTCGAAGCGTAACTGGATACAAAGTACTTTTTCCGGCCTAAGATAAGAAATGCTTACCTACTATGCCAAAGTGGAAGGACAGTCCAAGGATTCCCATGGTTCAAAACATAGCCAAAAGTCAGCAAGTCTCTCAACAGGCTAGCTTACTCTCCATCCTTCCCTGATGGTCTAATGGGTAGCATTCGGCGCTCTCACTGCTGCAGCCTGGGTTCGATTCCCGGTCAGGAAAGCCTAGCACATTGTTTCTTTTTACATTCATTTTTTCTAAAACTGCGAATTCACCAGTTTAGTACACGACACGGCCAAAAACAACCACTAAGTCCTTCGAGACGAATTTGAACCAGAGACCTAAGGATGGCTTTTTCAATAACTACAGTCCTCTGCTCTACCAACTGAGCTATCGAAGGGATCAAGCTACTGCTGGCTCTGAGCTGTGGTACCCCAGTTCTCGCCATTAATTAGTTCCAAAAGGCTCGTCGAATATCCAAAATGAGGAGTATTGAGCATTGACCATTGAGTATTGAGCAAATTTTTCCCCATAAGGAAAAATGTAAGTTGAATTCGTCCGTTCCAGACCCCCAGAAAATCCACACTATTAGGCATTATAGGCATTAATGGAGATGTATTGTACAGGTGCTCCCTGATTAATGATGGGAATATGTTCCGACAAATCCATCATAATTTGTATCATGCACAGGGGTGCTTGAGAGTTTGTGAACCCTTTAGAATTTTCTATATTTTTGCATAAATATTACCTAAAACATCATCAGATTTTCACACAAGTCCCAAAAGAAGATAAATAGAACCCAGTTAAACAAATGAGACAAAAATATCATACTTGGTCATTTATTTATTGAGGAAAATGATCCAATATGATCCAATTGCTTCAGGTCTTTCCACAACATTTCCATTGGATTAAGGTCAGGACTTTGACTTGGCCATTCCAAAACATTAACTTTATTCTTCTGTAACCATTCTTTGGTAGAACGACTTGTGTGCTTAGGGTTGTTGTCTTGCTGCATGACCCACCTTCTCTTGAGATTCAATTCATAGACAGATGTTCTGAAATTTTCCTTTGGAATTCTCTGATATATTTCAGAATTAATTGTTCCATCAATGATGGAAAGCCGTCCTGGCCCAGATGCAGCAAAACAGACCCAAACCATGATACTACCACCACCATGTTTCACAGATGTGATAAGGTTCTTATGCTGGAATGCAGTGTTTTCCTTCCTACCGAAACATAACGCTTTTCTTTTAAACCAAAAAGTTCTATTTTGGTTTCATCTGTCCACAAAACATTCTTCCAATGGACTTCTGGCTTGTCCACATGATTTTTAGCAAACTACAAACAAGCAGCAATGTTCATTTGGAGAGCAGTGGATTTCTTCTTGCAACCCTGCCATGCACACCATTGTTGTTCAGTGTTCTTCTGATGGTGGACTCATGAACATTAACATTAGCCAATGTGAGAGAGGCTTTCAGTTGCTTAGAAGTTACCCTGTGGTCCTTTGTAACCTCACCAACTATTACACACCTTGCTCTTGGAGTGATCTTTGTTGGTCGACCACTTCTGGAGAGGGTAACAATGGTTTTGAATTTCCTCTATTTGTACACAATCTGTCTGACTGTGGATTGGTGGAGTCCAACGCCTTTAGAGATGGTTTTGTAACCTTTTTCATCCCGATGAGCATCAACAACTCTTTTACTGAGGTTCTCAGCAATCTCGTTTTTCATGCCACAAACATGTGTTGTGAAGAGCAGACTTTGATAGATCCCTGTTCTTTAAATAAAACAAGGTGCCCACTCACACCTGATTGTCATCCTATTGATTGAAAACACCTGATTCTAATTTCAATTTCAAATTAACTGCTAATCCTAGAGGTTCACATACTTTTGCCACTCACTAAGATGTAATATTGGATCATTTTCCTCAATCAATAAATGACCAAGTATAATATTTTTTGTCTCATTTCTTTAACTGGGTTTTCTTCATCTACTTTTAAAACGTGAAAATCTGATTATGTTTTTGGTCATATTTCACAAACTTTCAAGCACCACTCTATCGTGAACTGAGGAGTTTAATATAGCCTATACTATATCATAGTGGAGCCTATTACACGTTAACACTTACATTAACCACACATCATTAACACAAAGCTTATTTTATAATAGTGTTGAAAAATCTCATGCAATGGATTGAAAGTGAAAAGCAAAACACTTAATCTATTGAGTAAGTGTTTTGAATACAGGGCACTAGCATAGTTGCTAATGCTAACTCCAGTCTATGTTCTGTAGGATTTAGTTCCTTTCAGGTTGGCCCTCATAACTAACCTTTTTAGGACTTACAGAGATTTATTCGCACTAAGAATACAGTACTGTAGATGTAAAAATAAAAAAAACACAAACACAGTGGATATCTTCACTGAGCAAGGGCTATTGTGGATCTGAATAACTGAATCACTGTGTACTGAATCGTGAATCGAGTTTCAGCTGAAACGAGTTGTGCGGCTCGACTCATACAAGTTTAAGCAAGTGTGCTCAGTACCGAACAAATGAGAGCTGAGACATTTTTCTAGTCAAAATTCAACGAGAACAGAATTTGATAAGTTCTGAGGTCGAGAACCACTATACTTTCACTTTTCCTCATCAGGATTGTGGCTCAGGTGCAAGGAAGTAAAGGGTGCAGGCATAAGCGTGTCATGGATAGGATGGCTGAACCGGGATCACTGTTGCAGACTCGTGAGATGTCCAACAGCAAATTCCATCTGCATGTGATGCTCCATCCAGTCAGGAGGTACTGCCAGGACTCAAGCCTTAGAGAGGGTTATCTTTATTCTATGTTAAGTTCACCCAGCATCACTTGACAAAATATTGTATCTCATAGAACTGCAAGCTATTCTCAAAACATCTGTGACAACACAAGAAATGATAATTTAAGAACCACAGTAGTTGGCAGATTAGAAAGAAGCCCTGTTTAAATGTAAACACATCTTCAAAATATTATCAGTGTGTGTGGATGAGTTTTCAACAAATCATCTTGTCTACTGAAACAACAAAGAAAGGTTTATCCAACTTTAAAGAAAAGTTCATTTCTTTCCTCAGCTTGTTTTTCAATCTCTCCTCACATCTTTTCACTGCACTAAGCTTCTGTCTCCTTTACGCTCCTGTAATCTGCTCCTGGATCTCATCCAGATCTCTAGATTGTCTCTTCCTTCTTGTTATGCTACTCACAGAAAAAGCTCTGTCAGTTGGGAATTTCTTATCTGTGGTGTGAAGGTGAGGGCGTTATAAAAACTCTCTCACACCGTTTCACTCCATACAAGGCTTGAAGTCCAGAGTTGAAAGTGTTGCATGGGTGTGTGAATAAAACCCCTTTACGTACCTCACTATACCTTCTTTTGTGGCCAGTCAGACTGTCAGCACACCAAGAGAGCAGCTGGTGTGTATAAGTGCTCCAGTTTCTACTAATTAAAATTCTCTACCAACAGTGCCAGCAAACTGATTTGTGTCAAGCAAACTGAGAGAGACTTTCTCCAATGGTCCATGCACAAACGTTTTTGGCATGTCGGCAAAACTGACACCTTTAAATCATTTACGCTCCAATAAGGGTACATACACGCACTGTGTTTCAATTCAGAAGAGTGAAAGAATGTTGAGTTTTTCAGAAAGCACTTAGTGCTAACAGCATTTGAACAACATATTAAAAAAGAAGACATATCAATTGTGCACAGACCCCTCTGAACAGACACAAATTAGCCACACTCAGCTCTATGCAGAAATACATTTACAGCATTTAGCAGACACCCTTATCCAGAGCGACTTACAATTGATACAGTCTTACAATCCAAGCAATTGTGGGTTAAGGGCCTTGCTCAATAACCCAAGTGGTAGCTTGGCAGAGGGGGAATTTGAACCCTCAACCTTCTGATCCAGAGGCCAGTACCTCAACCACTAGGCTACCACAATCCCAGATTAGAAAAAGTTGGGACAGTATGGAAAATACAAATAAAAAAAATATGCAGTGTTCCTTACATTTTCTTTGACTTTTATTTCTTTGCAGACAGTATGAACCAAAGATATTGATATAGACATGTTGAAAAATATGATATGTTGAAACGTACACAAAGATTTTATAGCAACGTAAGCTGCCTTCAAGATGACATCTTTTCCAGGAACGTCTGTGCAATTTTCAACAAGATAATTCAAAACAAACCAAATCAGAAAAAGTTAGGACTGAAATATGTAAATCCCTTCCAGTCTTTCTTTGAGGAACATTGTCTTACACATTTGTTGATATACTCAAGATCCTCTGCCCATCTTATATATAGCGCTTTTTACAATGGAGCATTGTCTCAAAGCAACTTTACAAGTTTAGATTATCTCCTAATAACTACGTTCAATCCCAAATTGAGCAAGCCTAGGGTGACAGTGGAAAGGAAAAACTCCCTAAGTGTTATGAGGAAGAAACCTTGGGAGGACCAAGACTCAAAAGGGACCCAAACTCCTTGGGCGGCGTAGATGATAAATGTAAGAACGAAACTAAAGGCATGGAGTCATACTTCAAATAAAATGTGAAATATGCACATCGACATTAAGTGGCCCGAGTATGATGGGGCTGGAGCTGATGACGGAAGCAGCTTGAGTGAAACTGCAGCAGATGAACATCATGTGTGGGGCTGGAACTGGTACCAGAACACAGCTCGGAGAGAAAACAGAAAATTTAATTAGTTACTGATTAAGGGCACAGTGTCTATTAACCATCACTGATGCCATGTGTAGCATGAGACCCCGGCAGCATTAGCTATAGCAGCATAGCTAGAAAGAGAAGAACTGGTAGGTAACACAGCCAAGAGGGATCACATGAGACATCGGTAATAAATCAAGTAAGCCCTGAATTTAATACTGAATACACTTTCATGCTGACAAATGCCTTCCACCAAAAATGTACAGCCACAACAAATGTGTTGGAGCTATGCAACGGTAACAATTCCCTGCCTTAGCACTAGAAGCACTGGGCCAGTTTGACCTGAATATACCTAGAAATGTTGAGCGCTGGTTATTTGAACATTGTGACTTCCTACTAGTGCCGCCATTCTGGATTTACCTATTCTTCTTAAAATGTCTCAAAAGACAGCTGAGTCTCCAGACAAGAAACTGCTGTTGAAAAAGCCGTGTTGTTACCACAGATATCAAGGAGAGAATGCTTCCCATCCAGTCAGATTGTTTAATTGAATATAACTGTTGTATAATACAGAACACAGACAAGTGACATAACATATTAAAGCTGTAATACAAGATTTTCAGAACCTCGGGAAGATCTAGGATTCTGTTTATTTATTAGAGTTTTCAGAACTTTGGTGGAATATCCCTTCTGTAGACAGTCTAAATGTTGCTGTACATTTGTGTTTCAGTACTCAGAACACAGGGGAACTCAGGAAAGCACCAGAATGCTATAGTCTCTTAAAATAACTAAGGAGAGCTCCAGATGCCATGTCAAATTCCAGAACTGTTTAGATCTCCAAAATACTAAGAGAGCTCCAAAAACAAGAATAGCTGCAAAATCTGAGCAGAGCTTTGTTGTGTTTAAGTACTCAAAACCCAGGAGAACTCAGGGAAGTGCTGGAATGCATTAGTCTCATAAAATAATTTAGGAGAGCTCTAAGAGGTTTTTTTAAAGATTCCACGACCTTGGTGGAATGTATACCTTGTGTATTAATTTCTGCACATGCTTTGAACAACTTATAATCAATTAATTCCAGCTGTTTGAAATGTTTATTAGGTGGCATAAATCAGACACGTGCATTTTGTTATCCAATCTGATTAACATCATAACCCTGTTTAACTCAACAGTTACTTGATGAGATAGTGTGAAATCGGAGATTTGGTAAATGAAACGGGTTTTGACAGCTGTAAAATCTCCAGTGTGTCATGCTAATCTCTCTCTCTCTCTCTCTCTCTCTCTCTCTCTCTCTCTCTCCCACTGTGTATAAAGTAGATGGCTTGTAATAATTACATAGCTTGCACTAATTACATGGTAACACATTTTAGCAATTAAACATGCAGCTGACTGTTGATAAGGAGGCATGGGGAGCGAGATAGCTAATTAGTAATGAGGAATTGCAAAACTGTGGGATTAAAAATAAACACAATTTGCATAAGACCTTTGCTAATGCACATTTGTCCTACTTTGTTTATATTTGTAATCCATGCTTTTAAGACAGACTACGTAATGAGACTCAGCAATAGTTTTAACCTTCTGAGACCTCGCGTCCCCACATGAGGACATGATGTTTTAGATTTGCTACACCTTATACTTCATTCTGATTAACTCAGTCCTCATTTGTAGACACTCTTGAGCATTTCACAAAAACAAACATACCTCCTGTTCAAAGACGTTGCTCAGTTTTTATACTTAAAAAAATCAGAGCTCCGAGGAGGGTAAGGAGGTCTCAAGAAGTTAAAGTGAGAACGGGTTACTTGAGCCAACTGGCAAAGTAAGGTTTAGAAATGTTATCTAATATTGCAAAGATGAATTATGTCAAACTTCACACAGTATATTTTTAAAAAGTTGCCCTGCTCAGAAACTTAGTTATAATGCTTAAACTTAGCAGAGCAAAACCTTGATCTTTAATCATGCTACACATTGTCCCATCTGACTGCTGCAAAGTTTTATAGATAAATCTATCATTTTTGCGTGGCCAAAAAAAAAAAGGTCACACACTAATATTTCGCTGGACCGCCTTTAGCTTTGATTATAGCACACATTCGCTGTGGCATCATTTCCACAAGCTTCTGCAATGTCACAACATTGATTTCTGTCTAGAGTTGCATTCATTTTCCCCCAAGATCTGATGATGGGAGATTTGAGCCACTGCGCAAAGTCTTCTCTGGCACATCCCAAAGATTCTTAGTAGGGTTCAGGCCTGGACCCTGTGGTGGCCAATCCATGTGTGAAAATGATGCCTCATGCTCCCTGAACCACTCTTTCACAATCTGACCCTTCTAAAACAGATCTTTTCCACGATCACAGGATGCGTCTTTCAACATGGTTGTTTAACAAATGAGAAGTTACTCACTGCATCAGTGAGGGTTAAATAACTTCTTACCAGCTGAAACAAATCACCAATACAATAATTTTCCAATGGCAACCTCTTTTTTTAACTATTTGCTTAGTTATATCCAGGCGTTGTCCTTTCTTTGGCCAGAAAGTGTACTTGTGTAAACAAACCAGAAGCTCACAGATGAAAGTAAACTGGAGCTTTAATGTAGCAAATGACAAGGCAGAAATTCTTGTCAGGACACAGGTAAGAGTTGAAACAGATATGCGCTGGTCAGTGGAATCATGGGAAGTGGAGTTCTGAAAGTCAGCAGGACCAGAGTCCAGAAACATAACTTCATGTCATTACTGTTCAATTATGAGTCCAGATGCTATAACAATGGCTTAACAGAGCCATTAGAGCCACAAAGAAATAAAAAATACAGAGTACAAACTAGCCAAAGCCACATCATGCATTGACCATGGACCTGCTAATTAAGTTGATCTGTAAAACTTAATGATGTAATTAGAGAGCATGGGGACATTGAGGAACAGCAGGATGTTAATGCTATTGTTTGCTGAAATCACAAAAAAAGATCGAATGTCCATAGTGATCAAACCTGCATGTTTAAATTGGTCTGAAGCAGAACTAGGATTTGTAATTCAAAACCATCGTTCCCAAACTTACGTGACATGGTATTACAGCGGATAATACTTAAGGCTCAGAACTCTGGAGATCCCTAGTTTGAAAAATCTAATTTATTGATTTTATATAACGCAGCAATTTGTGGCTTCTCATGCTTCACATTAAATTTTATAGAGGTAACTGACATTGTGTTCTGCACTCTGACATAGTTAGTGATCACAGTACATGTGCACTGTGACTGAGTCCAACTTTTCAAGCAGGCCTGAGCATGGGTCACCGAACCGTGCCCGGGCACTGTCCAGAAAGATCATACTAGTCAAACAATATACACTTTGTGTTGGGGGGGTCAAACGTGCTCGGGCATGGTGCAGGTTGTGAGTAGACCCTGAGATTACTGTTTTTTTTGCTCAGGAGAATACCAGAGAAACAGGAAACTTGAGCAAAAGTCTAATTTTGATCTGACTGTTGGCTGCTGCAGAAGAGAAACTATACAGATATAAAGGAGATTTGTTTTGGTGACTTTTAACTTCATGTAGACCTACTTCTAGTTAAATTGAGGCCTTATTGAAAAGCCTAGCAGCAGTAGCCTGTTGGAGCCAGGATTGTAAGTGCAGAGCCTTAAACACTGAGCCACTTCCAACCATCAACAGCAAATATCATTTCAGGTAACACTACAGAGATGGAAATCCTGTAATTAAAAAGCTTGTTCGCCTATACAGTGAATGCCAAAAGCTGCAGGTTTTGTCCACCTGGTGTACTGTGGCATCGCTAATGTAACTTGATATGTGTTGGCAGGGTGGCAAGACTGCAGAAGCTCCTGCTGTATTTAACACCTGGCTGGCCTCGTGGCAGTTCCCATCAAATAACAGATGGTCAGTATTTGCAGCTTCCCTTGAGAATAGTTGTAACTGAAATCTCATCACCTCTGGGGGGATCGACTGGATGATGTCTGATATAATCTGTAGCAGGACCTCTAATTTGCCTCACACTTAGTTGAAATGTAAATACTTACGCTCCAGTGAACAAGCTGTACAAAAGACCTACCAGATAAAAATGAAGTCAGATTAGAAAAGCACAGAGTTTGAGGGAACCTTTAAACAAAGAGTTTGCTAAAAAGTATTGTTCTTTAATTCAAATATGACAGATCTACTTTATATAAACATGTAGACTGCATTTTCTCACCTCCATCTTATCCATACTTCAGAGCAACCTGCCTGCAGCAAGACAGAATGGCTAGTAGGGGAAACATGAAAGTATGTGACAACTTAAGAGTAGCCTCTCAAGCACTATCACTACATCCATTTGTTTTCATTTATATTTTACCTTGTTGGAGAGATTTCCTTCCTATCATCCTGTCACCCATCTTCATGCTTCTTAACCTCCTGAGACCTTGCGTCCCCACATGAGGACATGATGTTTTGGGTTTGCTATACCTCAAACTTCATTCTGCTTAACTCAGTCCTCATTTGTAGACACTCTTGAGCATTTCACAAAAACAAAAATACCTCCTGTTCAAAGACGGTGCTCAGTTTTTATACTTTAAAATATCAGAGCTCCAAGGAGGGTAAGGAGGTCTCAAGAGGTTAAATTGGGAATGAGGAAAGCAGTGTACAGACTGGCTGGCAAAAACTATCACTGTTAAATGCTTTGTCTGTTAACAGGACTTTTTTATTTGTTGTGTGTTTGTGTTCAAAAGAACCCCTCACAATATTCTGATCTTAATCTTATTAACAGTTTTACTTGCCTGATAAATACCACACTAGTTTTCGGGTGTTACTCAACTTGGCCTTTAATTCTTAGTTGAAGTATGAGGAATAAAACACTTACTTGAGGCAGTCCTGTGACACTTTCAAACAAAGTCAACTTTACCATCCTGCCCTTTTATGGGCGACCTGAACCAAATTGCCCACAATTCCTTGCAGAGGCAAGATGGACGCGGCTCCACCTGGCTTTGTTTGGATTAATCGTATATAGCTGGAGGAAGTTCTATATAAGCACCGCTCCTTCCCCATGCTGTTGTGGTAGTATTGACTTGCCTTGTTGAGTGTTTGGATTAGTTCCTCTTTCCCGCTCTTCCTTTTGGATTTATTCGGTCATGGCTCCCTCACCTTCTACCCTCCCTGGATTACCTGGACTTCCTACTCATGGGTTTTCACCTTCTCGGGTACGTGTGCGGTTTCTCCCACTAGTATATGTTTAAACGGTGCAGCGTTGCCCGCTTGTGCTTTGTTCAGTCCAGCCTCACTATTGTTTACCTCGGGCTAGCCCTGGTAGTATCGCGTTTAGCCTCCACGACTCATGCTAAGTTTCCCCTGTTTTCTGTTAGCGGTGTTTACCTTGGTTGTTTGAACTGTGAATAATGATTATCTTTTGGCGTTCGGGGTTGCTTCAGTAAACAAATATTTTTGTTGTTCTGGGATCTGCATTATCCCTTCCCTACCTACCCGCTAGACGTAACAGAATACTACCGGCATACTATGCAGATGGTGGATTCCAGCCCCTCGCCGGTCTTTCCGGAACGTTTCGGTGGGGACTCGAATTGGTGCCGGGAATTTATTGCTCAAAGCAGGGCTTATTTGAAAAACTTCCCCTCCTATTCGGACCGCACATGGTTCGCCGTTGTGGCCACCCACCTTACTGATAAGGCTTTGCTGTGGGCAGTGGACAACTGGCCATTATCTAGAGTGGGAAGCTTTGAACAGTTCCTGTGGAAACTTGAGGGTGAGTTTTGTCCCCAGTGTCAGGCTAGCACTAGGCCAACCACAGGACACTGGGTCACAGACCGTTACTTTCAGCCATGTTTTGTCCGGCACCTCCTTGATCCTCCCCTTGCGGGCTGTTCGCGGATTTCTGGTGGCTCTCGGACCAAGGTTGTCCAGAGGGCGGCTCTACAGGATCCCACCCGTAGCCCCACCTCCTTTAGCCCTGTAGATATCGTAGAGCCCGTTACCTTCCTAAATGCCCCATTGACATTGACTAGCTCAGTCGTTGAGCATGTTAGCTGTATGGATGAGCCTCTGAGGTCGACTAGCTCCATTGTTGAACATGTTAGCTCCGTAGATGAGCCACTGCCATTGACTAGCTCTGTTGTTGAGCATGTTAGCTGTATGGATGAGCCTCTGAGGTCGACTAGCTCCATTGTTGAGCACGTTAGCTCCATAGATGAGCAATTAACGTCAACTAGCTCAGTCGTTGAGCATGTTAGCTCTGTAAATGAGCCAATTACGTCGACTTGTTCGGTTGTCGAGCATGTTAGCTCCATAGATGAGCCATTGCCATTGGCTAGCTCTGTTGTTGAGCACGTTAGCTCCATAGAGGAGCCATTTACGTCAACTAGCTCAGTTGTCGAGCTCGTAAGCTCCATATCTGAGCCGCTAGCACCACCCAGCTCCATACCTGAGTTCACCGCGCCCTTTTGCACCATCCCTGAGCACATAAGCTCTGTACCTGAGCTAGCTGCGCCCCTTAGTGCCATACCTGAGCACTTAACCACCATACCTGAGCGCATTGCACCATGGTCATCACCGCCGGTCCCCGCACCGAGGTAATTTGTTCCTGTGCCAGCGCCGAGGACCACTTTGCTCATGTCAGCGCTAAGAACGTCTGCTCCCATGTTACCTCCAAGGACGTCAGTGCAAGTGCCGCCGCCGCTTCTCAAGAAAGCCCAGAGCACCGCTCCACCCGCCAGGGACATCTAGAGTGCCACTTGGCCCGCCAAGGACGTTCGGAGCATCTCTCTGCCTGCTGACGATGCGCAGAGCACCGTTTCGCCCACTGACGACATCCAGAGTGCCGCTTTGCTTGCTGGGGATGTCCAGAGCACCACCCTGCCCGCCGGGGACATCCAGAGCGCCGTTCCGCCCACAGATGACGTCCAGAGCATCACTTCCTTGCTCCTCTTAGACATCCACAGCGTGTCGCTGCTCCCTGAGGATGTCCAGAGCATCAACCCACTCCTTGAGGTCATCTGGAGCATCTTGCTGCAGCCTGGAGGAGGTCCTGCCTATGCACTTGCTGTTCCGGACCGTCCATCTGGCCTCCGACCACCCACCCATGTCAGCTATAGTGGCGGCCAGAACCCCCCTGGGTTTCGCCCAGAACACAAGCCTCCTGACACCGTTGTGCACCCCCAGGTGGTGGAGGCCATCTTGTGGAGCCCGAGGACAGATTCTTTGGGCGAGGGCAGTACTGTTACGGGTCGCGGCCAGGATCGAGTATTTTCGCCATGGGCGACCTGAATTACATTGCCCACAATTCCTTGCAGAGGCAAAATGGCTGCGGCTCCACCTCGGCCTTGTTTGGATTAATTGCATACAGCTGGAGGAAGCTCTATATAAGCACCGCTCTTTCCCCATGCTGTTGCGGTAGTATTGACTCGCCTTGTTGAGCATTTGGATTATTTCCTCTTTCCTGCTCTCCCTTTTGGATTTATTCCGTCATGGCTCCCTCACCTTCTCCTACCCTTGCTGGACTACCTGGACTTCCTACTCACAGGTTTTCACCTTCTCGGGTATGTGCGTGGTATCTCCCGCTACTATATGTTTAAATGTTGCGCCGTCGCCCGCTTGTGCTTTGTTCATTCCAGCCTCACTATTGTTCACCTCGCGCTAGCCCTGGTAGTATTGTGTTTAGCCTCCATGGCTCATGCTAAACTTCCCCTGTTTCTGTTAGCGGTTTTTACCTTAGTTGTTTGCGCTGTGAATGTTGATTATCCTTTGGCATTCGGGGTTGCTTCAGTAAACAAATATTTCTGTTGTTCTGGGATCTGCATTATCGTCTGCTTCTCATCCCTTCCCTACCCGCCAGACGTAACATTGGTATAATTGTGCACCAATCCAATGTGTGTGTGTGTGTGTGTGCGCATTTGCTCTACAGTAGATTAACATCATAATTGTGGATGGTTAATTCCTTGTACCTAGTACTTCAAGTTAAGCCTTAGCTTCAATGTGACCCTGAACTGAATTATGCTGGTATGAAATGAAAGACTGAGTGAGTAAATGAATGTATCTTATGCTCTTAGTATATATTGTGCATGTAATTATCAAAGTGAGGACTTGTTTTCAGTCACAGACCACTACTAGCATTATCATTAGTCTTCAGTCTATCAGGTAATATATAGTACTTGTTTCATTTCACCTTCTACATTTTGTAAGGGCTGATTTGGACCCAGGTGCAGAGTGACACTGGCATTGCTGGTGGTAAAACCAGGCCTTAGGGAAGCATTAGGAAAGCTGGAACTTTGCTTTGTGTATAAATATATATATATGGTAATGGGTTCATATGCAAGAAGATGGGAGAGGTTGTGTGTTTGTGTAACTGGGTGCAAGCAACTGATACAAGGATCTCTGGCTTACTAGGCATGCACTCTACCACTACACAACACAAGCGGATGCTAATATGTGCACAAACAGTGGGAAAATCACACAGACAGCTAGGCACAAAAGCGCTACAAACACAAAACAAACAAAATATAACTCCAATTCTCATCAATCTCAGGCTGGGATGTGTTTCCTCCCAAACTAAAAAGCCTTCTTATTTAATTCTCTAATGGTTTTACTTCTTAACTATTGTAACGTTACTTTCTCTTTCCTTTCTGTCTGCTCACCTACTTTTGTCCTTTAAACTCTGTCTCTGTTTGTTTATTTTGTCTTTTTCCAGCAGACACACAAACAGCTTTCCAGCAGCATCTAATAAAAAGAAACCTTGTTGATTCTGGTTGTTGCCCAGTTTAAATAGTGCATCAGCCAGGTGTAGCTCGTAAATGCTGAATAAGCTAACCCATGTGACTGTGCCATGGCTTCTGGGCAATGTAGTTCACAGGCTTGAAAGAAGCTTGCACTGTAACTTTCTGCTGCCCCACTGTTCAGAGGTGCAAATCTTACTTGAAATGTGTCTAGGGTTCTTAACTACAAAAAGCATGCATGCTTGTGGCTCCTAGTGGTGGCAGCAGTGTCATGTTGTCCTCTGAAAGTAAATGTACTTGTTGTTGTTTTTTACCTACACCAACTCTTGCTTGGGACATGAGTATTGAATTAGAATGATGATATGTGCACTAAGAAGAATTCAAAGCACTTCTGTGAGTCACTCAGCACTCAGCACAGGCCAGGACCATCTCAGCATGTCTGGAGAGCATCTCATCATGTTTGTCAGCTCATCATTTGAAGCGATACTGTAGCAAGGCTGAGCTGTTTTACATTCCGGAAGACGTGTTTGTTCATAAAGATATCATCATTTCAAAGGTAAATTCCTACATCACACACTCTGAGAATGCGAGAAAGTGAGTAATCTATTATAACTATCTCATATTCTCTGCTCATATTGCCATAATAAGTTTATTAATCCATATTAAGTTACACTGCTGTGTTCCCTGCAGTGGTTTCCTATAGCTGCTGGCATTATATTTAAAACCCATATACTCACCTACAGTTTGGCTCATCTAAGCCAAACGTGGACTAGCCCCTTCTTACCTAAAGGCTCTAATCAAACCCTATTCTCTACCTTGTGCCCTTTGAGACACAAGAGTTGCTCAAATGGAGCCACCACAAAAGATCAAAAGAAGACAGGCATCAAGACTTCTCTATTCTGGCACTCAGATTGTGCAATGAACTTCCACTGTATGTCAAAATGGCTCAGCCTCTTGCTGTATTGGAATGGTGACTGAATACTCAGCACTTCAGTGGTGACTCAAACTCCACTTATTTAGATGAAAAAAAGCTAACAAAAACAACCTAGGTCCTCTTGTTTTTTTATTGTTTGTACCTACATAAAATCCTAACAAGATTTTAGTTGGATTGTGTTCCTGGGCTGTTGGCAACTTGTACTAGCATGAGAAGAATACAAAGCATTTCTGTCACTTTGTCTGGATAAGGGCATCTGTTAAATGCTTTAAATGTAACTGATACCTCAGATCACTGGATGAAAAAGACATGGCAATCAGAGCACACTTTGCTAACCTTTTTTGTTCATTTTCACAAACACAATCTCTTCAAGCGGCAAACTAAAAGTAACACATTTCTTCAAATTTGAACGCATACGTTTTAAGACATAGTACAATATAAAGGAAGAAATAAATTTGGTATATGCAAAAGTTTGCACACTTTTTCATACTAATCCAATTTTTTGTGTTGTCTTAGAACTTAATTGGTTAAACGCTTTTGAACTTTTCAGTCCAGACCTCTTGAACAATGTACAATTATCAATTCAACAATTGTTCTATTAGTACATAAACTGTTACAGCATATGCATTTATTAGGAAGCATGCAGTCCCGCGGCCCGACACTGCCGTGGCATGGAAAACGTGCTGGGATTAGGATGGCAAGCCCTTGGCAGGGCAACAGCAACCAGCCAGTTTGGCACTGATTATGGCTGACGTGATGCACCTGCTCTTCTGGTGTCTCTCGTCACACCTTTGGTATTAGTATTTTGTAGGGTCTTTGAGCTAGTTACATGAGCCTCGCTCACCGCTGTGGAGTGAGCTTCCACTTTGATTCATGAACCATTTACTGGTATCGACTCAGTGTTCGAGAGTTTGCCTGACTGAAGGCATAGTACTTCCTCGCTCTCTACAGTGCGAGTTCTGATTGTTATTAGCATTCTGTGTTGTTTCAGTATTCGTGAGCTTGTGCAAGCAAACATTTTTTTTTTCTTTCTCCGTTCACTACGTCACAAGCGCTGGGTTGTTACCAGCATTACCTTTTGTTGCACAAGCCCGGCTTTCCGCCTTTACGTGAGCCTCAGCTCTGATTATTGATTTTTTCGCTGGTGTCGACTCAGGCTTTCACCGAACCAGCTTTAACTTTTTTCTCGCTCAATAAGCTGCAAGATTGGCGGCTTGTAGGCGTTTCGTTTTTCCCACTGTTAGCAATATCCTTTGTTTGAGTCCATCTCCAAAAAAACTATATAAACATATATAGGCCTATCTATATTTCTGTGAGGTGTGTCCCTATAAGCACACCCATACTCATCTCAGCCACTAAACAGCTGGGCTTACTTAGTAAATGCAGCTACCCTCATTGGGATCCAATCCCCCATTCACTAACGTGAACTCTAACAGCACTAGTATATTTTGGATGTGCATTAATTTATAGGTATGCCTAATTCATGTGTAATTTATTTATAATTATAATTTTCTTTATTTAGAGGAGCTTTTCACTTTGAGCTTCAAATTTGCTGCGGTTTCATAATGTTTTGTCTTGAAGGGTATTCCTGGCATATTACCAAAATATATGCTGTAAATTCATGGACTGTACGCTGAATTTAAGCCTCAGTACATTTCTCTGAGCATTTACCTTAAGTCTTCAAGCTTGATGTTTCCCCATGTCAGCAATGCATGCAAGCCCATGGATTTAATGGCATGCCAGAAATTGCCACAACTACGTTTAATTTATTGCAGAAAGATATTATATGAGAATTATTTGACCAAGAAAAGGATGAATGGCAGCATCTTAACATTTTGCTATTCTCATCATGGTGACACTGCACACAGAGTACTGCATAGTCATGTAAATAGAAAATTGTATCCGTGAAATGAAGCGTGTTGAGTTCTCTCTCAGCAATTTGACTTTCACCTCTGAGTTGTTTATGGCAGCACTTTACAGTGATGAACGCTGTAGCAGAGTTCATATCCGTACACTGCGTGATCAATCGATAAGCACTCCCACAGCACCAGGGTCATCAGTCTACACACAGTGGCGCAGACATCAACAGACCAGCTCTAATTCAGAGTTAGAATGCAGAGAAGTAAACAGCTTCAGGATAAAAAGAGAAGAAAGTAAGAAGAGAGACAAAGCTAAGCAGTGGGACAAGCACAATGTCACATTTGGTTGTTCTCCATAACAAAAATTCTGGTAGAACTTGATGTATGGCATACATCATTAATGCTCAGCATAAACAATATTGAAAACATAGATTACAAGCATGGTGGCTCAGTGTTGGTGTCTCATAACTCCAGGGATCCTATGTTCAGCCCTTGTCAATTACAGGTATGCACTGTTTAACGTCGCCATTACATTCTGTGAAACAGGGCATTGACCAAAATGGATACTGTAATACAAATATAAAGGATATTTTCATAAGAAAACTGCATGTGAATGATATGTAAATGCATCAGAGATATCGCGGAAAACATTAACAGCTTTTAACAGATGCCTTTTCCAGAGTGACTTACATCTGATGTAACCTTACAATCCAAGCAATTATAAGTTAAAGATCTTGCTCAAGGACCCAACAGTGGCAGAGGTGGGATTTGAACACTGGACGAACAATGGATAGTTCTTACTTGTACTTTAAGTGTGGACTGTTGTCTTGTCATTATGTGGGTTTCCCTCGTACTCTTCTCCTGACTGTCAATCTTGCTTTCCTTCCTTCCAAAGGTAATCTGTGGATTCACAGAATCCTAATGAATACTTACATATTAAGTATACTTACAGTAAACTAAATATGTCTGTCCATATATACATCGCTATCATAATCAAAAGAGAATGGAGCAAAAAATAACTTCTAAAGTCTTGTGTTTTTTTTGTTTTTTTTTATTTAACTTCACTATCAGCATCAATGGGCACTTCAGTGACACACACAAGGTTACATCGATACACAAGGTTACTAATCATATTTATATATTATGTATATTTACACTCTGTTCAGACCAATTTTAGTGGTATCAATTAACATAATGCATGTCTTTGGACTTTGGGAGGAAAACCCAGAGTAAACCCAAGCAATGGACATGCAGACTCCACACAGAAAGGACCCAGGTTGATCCACCCTAGGATTTAAACCCAAGGTGGAGTTCAATCCTAGAGTGAAGCAACAGGGGCGCCCCACCCTGAGATCTGGTGATCTGCTGTGGTGATCTGTGAGGCAACGGTACTACCCACTGTGCCGCCCTCCAGGTCTTGTGAGAAACAGGTCTAAAAATCAGCTCTACTAAAATGAACAACATTACTAGATTAGCAGTACATCTCCATTATTTTTGCCATTTGACATTTTATAAATGTTGCAATACTTGGAAATATCTGTTCTTGACATGTATTTGTCCTTATAGTCTCCTCCTTGCTATAATAATTACATCCTTTGTGCAAAATACATATCAGATCACTACCTGCCCTCACATTCTCTAAATGAGAATTTTTACATGTGTTAAATGAATAGCTTTGCATTTACTAATTTTTTATGCTAAATTCAAATTCATTCGCTGGAAGCCTAATTCATTCGCTGGAAGCCTTACCCTAACCCAAGACGTTCATTGTATCTTAATCTATTGAGTTCCTCTAACTGCTCCTAGAAGCTGTATTTGGGTATATGCTATCTTATTGCTTCATTTTGTGATGCAGTGTCATTGCTCCAGTACACTAACTAACACAACACAAAATCCCACATTTTCTGATGCATAGCAAAACATTTTGTTTCAAACATTGTACTGAATACCTTGTCATTCTCCTTTCTCCAGCTTCATGTCACAGTGAATTTCAGACTGATTAACGTAGCATGAATAGCACAGGGATGTTGAGACGCCTCACCCACTTCCAGTCTTCAAACACAGGAACAAATCTGAACCCATTTTATGTCCAGTGCTAATGGCCTCCCCATTCAAACCTACCTGTATTTCTGTCTGAATGGCACTGGAAAAGAGCTTCCCTAATTGCTGTTTTACACCAATTGGTCAAATACTACCTTATATTATATATTCTTGAGATATGAGACCATAAAATGTGGTATACACCCTGAAATAACTGCAGTGATGTTTCAGGATCAAGTAAAAGGCATTACAAAACGATTCCCCCAAATGTGATGCTGATGCCTGTGATTAGAATTTGTAAATGTATTGGTCATAGAGAAAGGGAAACTGTGTAAATTCAGATATTGCTGAATGTGTCGCGTACAAAAATCCTATACAATTACACTAAATAAAGTGTAATAAATTCCTAGCAAAGTCCAGGAATGGTATAATCAGTCTTATTGCTGAACAATGAATGTGAAGGAACTTAATCCATCAAATCCACGTATAACGTGCATGAATATACTTAATGCTGGAAAACTCTGGTACGCAGCTTAAACAATGTGACCATGTATTTTTTTTTTTTTTTTTTTTATATGATCAGAAATCACAAAGCGAAACATGGCAGATTCTCTTACACACAATCAGTTTTTCTTTCTTTCTTTTTCTCTTTTAATTCCCCTCCCACACTATTTTTACAGGCCAGGTATAAACATTATAAACATTAGTATACCAAAGTAAAATTATGTAGGTTTAGCATTTTATACCTCATATGTTGAATGTTTCCTGAAGTATAAAAAAGTGGGTCTTATTTAGAAAAAGATTAGCCCTGAATTGCTATGCAATAATAATTGTTTTTTACCCATTGCACTGAAGCAAAATTAAGTATCTGGTGTATAAAATAGTAGTCCAATGTAATAACATTTATTTATATATATATATATATATATATATAAGATATATATTAATCTTATTATATATATATATATATATATATATATATATATATATATATATATATATATAATTTTTTGTAGACAAGTTATTATGCCGTGAGTCAATAAAAGAAAACACTGTGGGGCTCCCCTGAAACATCTCTTAGCGAGAAACTGAAGTGATCAAACAGGAACTGTAGTTAAATAGGAAGTTGTAAGATGTAATTATTTTGCTTCTCCTTCTGCTTGTCTGACTTATTTTTTTTTAAAGCTGCAATTCTGTTTGTGTTCCAAGCACTGTTCCAGATAAGAAGGGCAGTGCTGACTGAGGCATAAGAAGTTTAATTATGTAGGGAACTTTGATATCCACACTGGCATACAAATGTTATCTGACAAAGCTTTTGTGTGTGTAAAATACTTGCTCTCTGTACACTGAGAAGACGGGATAAAGACAGGGATAGCATTCCAGAATATTCCCATTGCTGATGATTCTCTGCAAATAAATAGTCTTCGCTCAACAGAGAACAAAGTTCACAGACTGCAAGAGAATTAACAGGGTTCACATTTAAGCTTTTCATGTTGGTAATATAATTGCACAAACCCATTGTACTGTAAAAGCCACTGTGGCGGCTTAGTGATTATAAGGTACTGGGAGCTTAAACCAGAAGATGCAGGGTTAAAATCCCACCTGTGCTAAGCCATTGTTTAAGCAATCTGACCTTATTCCTATCAGTTCTTCAGAACACTAACAGCTGTCTAATAAATCACTGCAATACGGAGTTATGTCAACAGGCCTGCAAAGTCAACCACAACTATCATGTTAATGAATACAAACAGTTGAGTTTGTATGGTTTGTGTTTTCTGAAACAGAAAAATTGAATGCATCACATCCTTATCACATTTATACTTCCATCCTCCTAGACCTCTGTGTCTGTAAACTCTAATAGCTCAACCTACTTCAATTAACAAACCTACTTTAATTTGGACTGTGGTAGCCTAGCTGTTAAGGTACTGGACTATGGATCAGAAGGTCCAGGGTTCAAATCCAACCTCTGCCAAGCTGCCACTTTTGGGTCCTTGAGCAAGACCCTTAACCCACAATTGCTTGGATTGTAAGATTGCATCAATTGTAAGTCGGTCTGGATAAGGGAGTCTGCTAAATGCTGTAAATGTAATTTTCTTATCAAGGCTCTTTACAAAATACTCAGCTGATTAGCACAATTTTTATATTCAGTGTAACTGCTGATTTGCTTTGTATTTGGCTAGGCAAGCAATCTTAATCATGTTGTCTCACCCAGTGGTGAATGGGTTTCTTTTTTATGTCTGGTTCATTTCAAGGATTAGTCTTTATGCAGTCTGTGGTTTAAGGTTTAGAGAAAAAAAACTATACAGCAATCTTATACTTTCAGAAGTGATGTGTTTCCTTAGTTACCATATCAGCAACTTCAATCGATACAGACTATCAATTGAGGTTAGGTGTGTTTCATATGTGCTTGCATTGCATGCATGTAATATTGTGTTGCTGTCTACCAAAAGTGTTTTCCCTTTAGTAAGTTTGATGTGCATGAATAAAAAGAACATAGTGTCCTCTGACATCTCACTGCATGTGTCTTGTGCATTATGGTAAGACCTCGGTATCGATTACATTTTAATGAGTAAATTGAGCACCACTTATTTCCTTGGGAACCAAGAAAAAAAACACTTACATTTAACCAGTCTCTCTCTATCATAAGCATTTACAACTAGTAAGGGATCGTCCCCAAGAATGGAAATATCACACAAGCAGTGGTACATTGAAAAAAATATTAACATGGTTTATTGAGTAACAAGTAATAGCAAATCATAATAAGAACCAGATGAAATGGCTTCAATTTGCTAGGGAGCATAAAGACTGGACACTGGAACAATGGAAGAAGGTCATGTGGTCTGAGTCCAGATTTACCCTGTTCCAGAGTGATGGGTGCATCAGGGTAAGAAAAGCTGCAGCTGAACTGATGCATCCATCATGCCTAGTGCCTACCGCAGTGCTATGATCTGGGGTTGCTGCAGTTGGTCAGGTCTAGGTTCAGCAACGTTATGTGCCCAAAAAAAACCCAGGTTATTCCATCAATGGATTTTTGTTCCCTGATGGCAAGGGCATATTCCACTATGACAATGTCAGGATTCATTGTCATCAAATTGTGAAAGAGTGGTTCAGGGAGAATGAGACATCATTATCACACATGGATTGGTCACCACAGATTCCAGACCTGAACCCGATTGAGAATCTTTGGGATGTGCTGGAGAAGACTTTGCACAGTGGTCCAAATCTCCCATCATCAATACAAGATCTTTGGGGAGAAAATAATGCAACTCTGGACAGAAATCAATGTTGTGACACTGCAGAAGCTTGTTTAAATGATGCCACAGTGAATGCATGCCATAATCAAAGCTAAAGGAGGTCCAACGAAATATTAGTGTGTGACGTTTGTATTTTTGATTAGGCATGTTAGGACCACCACAAGACCACGACAGATCAGGTACAATCTGAATGGTAGATCATGACACTGACACTGACATGGTGGTGGTGTGTTGGTGTGTGTTGTGCTAGTGCAAATGGATCAGACACAGTAGTGCTGCTGGAGTTTTGAAACATCTCACCATCACTGCTGGACTGAAAATGGTCCATCAACCAAAATGTCCAGCCACCAGCATCCTGTAGACCGCATCCTGTGAGCACTGATGAAGGATTAGAGGATGACTAACACAAACTGTGCAACAACAGATGAGCTACTGTCTCTGACTTTGCATATGCAAGGTGAAGTAATATGGTAGATGTGTCTAATAGAATTCACACTGAGTGAACACAGTGTTTAAAAACTCCAGCAGAACTTTCTTTCTTTCTTTTATTACTGCATTCGTACTTTGCAGGGCCGTGTTTTACAATGTCTCTTAATGATTTCCTTGTAATTTAGTGAGCCAATTCTCTGTGTTTAAGAGAAAACGCTGTACTGTAAATTAAAGAGACTTTTTAATTAATCTTTTCAATTGTATTTAATTCTATGGCTGCTCCAGAGTGATTGTACACTTTTTAAAGTAATGAACAGATTCAATGAACAGATTCAACTTCTTGGATAGCAGTTATGCCTGACTACCGAACGAGTAGTGCGTTTCCTATTCAAAGGATAAATGTTAATAAACATGACCTTTGATCAGCCTGATTTCACATATGTATGAGTTTTTCAGATATATATTGTATATTAGAAATGTACCCAACCATTACTTACTTCACTTAAAAACACTGGGGATAACAAATATTTATGACAAATACTTTAGGCTAGTTTCAAGTCTTTTGTGTGGTTTTTGAGTTTGGGTGGCTGACTTTTTGCAAAGCCCAGGTAATCCACCCCATGAGCTTCTGGAAACTGTCTTTTAAAGCTGCGTATTAAAGTAGAAAGCATGCACTGGAGGTTTTCTCGCTGCGAGACTCCTATGTGTACACACTCCTAAGCTGCAGTTAGCAATCTGCCTAAACACCCTGAATAATCCATTTATTGGTTTCAGACAATTTATTTGTTCAGTGTGAATAATGTGTTGACGATCCATTACAGGTGAGAGGAGATTGTTTGCCATATTGTGAATGAATTTAAACTATTGTTCAGATTACTGTTCGTGGAAAATACAACATCCTTTACACAAAACAGCTTCAACTCTGGGATTTTTGGACCCTGCACAGGCTGTGTTAACCTCTTTCATTTTGGAAATCAAGAATTTTTTTTAGCAGATGGTTTAATATTAATGAGCTATAGTCAGCAGAAGTACTGCTGAATTTATAAATCGGTGGCAGTAAGGGTGGAAATGCAATATCAGGCAGCATGTGTTGCTCAGCTGGAGACAATTTATAACCAGCTTATCACCTAATACGTAGTAAAGTGATTTAAGAGCCAGCTCAGGCTCAAGGGTGAAGAGATGAGGTGATTTGTCATTTTCTGAAAATGTGATCATGATTCAGTTTAATCAGTTGGAGTTGGACTAAACGTATTAGCTCTAGCTTCCAGAAGCTGAGCTTCTTTTGAACATTTTGCACATAGGACAATGTTACAGAGACAACACGGTGGATTGGAACTGTAGCACAATCATTGTTTTTCCTTTTTTGTGCTGTACTCAGGGGTAAAGTATGCACAGTCTGATAATCATTCCTCACATAGTATAACAGGAAAGTAAAAAAAAGCTACAAGGAGACAACAAAGGCTCTTGGAACACATTTAATCTTGAATATGAAGCAAATGTAGACAACAAAATGTCTTTGCAGCACTACCCCTAATAAGATACACACGATTCAATGGAGTCCCAGTGGAAGATAATGGTCTTGGCACAGCATTTCTCCGAACCTGATACACAATTTACACAAAACAAACACGACTCGCAGTTCTACTTCCGTTTTCACTAATGAGTCTTAAAGTCACAGAGAAGACCATTAGCTGACCTGTATATAAATATGCTAATAGGTTTGAAAGGCCCCCAGAGATGTCCAGTGCTCTCTGGAAGGAAAGAGAATGCTTATAAAGTCAGAGACTTGGAAACATTGATCCCAGAGGTTGTTTTCAGAACAACTTTTAAATACTTGCACCATTTTTGTTTGTGACTCAAAACTATTACAGTCACAATACAGCTTATTATATTATTATTTATACAGTTAAACACAGCTATTTGAATTCTAACACGTGGTATTTTGTGTCTTTTCCTGAAAAATGGCGATCTAAAAAATTTGTTCCCGATATGAAATCTGTTGCCGATTGAGCAACAGTACGTTCTAGTCACTATTAAGAAAATTAGAATAATTAATTTACTATTCTGGCAGTTACAATTTTCATAGGCATATTATGGCACTGTTGAATATAAACTCCTCTGACAGACAATTAGTCACCTTGCAGGTTTAAGGTGGTAGTAGCCTCAGCCTCCTTGCACGAGGATGATCGGGCTATGAATACCTGTGGCATGTGCAATGGGACTCGTAGATTGAGAAGAGGTGGTACAGTGCAGTGAATGTCTCATTTGATGTGTGGAAACTGGATCAAAAAGCAGATGTTCATGATTGGCCAACAAGGAGCGATTTCATTTGGGCATGTCAAAGGCCATAGTGTGAAGGAAGTAGCTGAATTTGCAGGTGTATCAATGTGTATGGTCATACGGGTCTACCAGCAGTGACAAAAATCCCAGTGTACAGAAAACTGTCGTCAGAACTGTGGCAGAAAGACAAAACTGACAGACAGGGACTGCCGGCATGTTTCACAGGTTGTATATAAAAATCGCTTCATTCCAGGCAAGAATTGCTTCTAGAAGTCGTCACAGACCCTTCAGTTTCTTAAAGAACAACAGAGGGAACTACATGGAATAGCATGAATATATGGAGCAGAGTGGCACAAAGGAGTGGCATGCAGTTGCCCTGTTACAGTGGATGAAAGACACAATTGCACTGTTCGGGACTGGAAACGTGTTATCTGGTCAGATGAATCTCGGTTCTGCCTGCATGTGAATGATGCTAGGCATTGTGTTCATCAAAGACCTCCAATGCAGAATGCGTGCAAGGTGTGGTTCAAGCTGGAAGAGGTTCTGTGATGTTCTGGGGGTGTTTTAATTATGCGGAAATGGGCCTTTTGGTTGAGGTGACAGTAAATTTGAATCACAAGGTTTTGCCTTTTGCTCATTATCTTAAATAGGAATGTTACAGGAATGTAACATTCCTATCCCTGTATTCCAAGATTCTCATGATGGACGTTCTCATGTTCACAGGGCTGCAAATGTGATTGATTAGCATAATGAACATTTAGGAACAGTCACACATCTGGACTGGCATGCAAAATCCCCCAAAACTGGCAGTTTTCTTTATGTAGGAGTGGCTGAAAATGGACGTTGCCTACACCCAGAAGCTTGTCCAGTCCATGCCAAATAAAATCACAGCTGCTATTTGTGGTTGTGGAGGTATTACACATTGTTAGGTACGTTTCAGTCACAGGTGTTTTTGTTGTTGTTGTTTTTTGGGGGGTTTTTTGTCCGGTGAGCATATTTTGGCCTACACTCACAATTTCATGAGACAAAACATCTTATTGAGAGTGATGACTGTTTGAACGAATCAATATTTTAGTTGTCACTTTTAACATTTTTTCTGCTTCCCCTCAAATGATAATGTTATATGCAACCAGATTCCAAAAGTCATCAACTCTGATTTGTCCGAATGTTACTGGCTATTTTAGAACCCAATACAATGCCTTGTAAGTCAATATTTGTGTCTGTTATGCATTTTTCTTGTCAAAAAGAGCACAGAATCAGAATATCCATTGTAATCCATAGTAATATAATAATATTTATTTCATAACAAATTACTTTAGTGGCTCACTGTGAAGCATATTAATATAACTCAATATAAGTGGAATAATGTATTTCCAAATTTAGTTTCCTCAGCAAGAATTAAGCATAAAGTTGCATTACTTCTTGTATATCAGCATTTGCGCTAATAAATCAAATGCACTTTAGAGAGATTTGGGAAATGAAATATGTTCTCAGAAATAAATTGACCATGAGGCAATGTGGACTTGAACATCAATGTTAAGCTCTGCTTTGAAGAAATATATAGGTATCAGAACATTTACTGGTCCTTCACCGGTCTGAGTAGGGATCTCTGTTGCAGTGCCCTGATCCAGGGGCAGTTATTAATTAGAAATATTTTCAGTATCACATAGAAGACACAATGCATAAAGACACCAAAGACAGAGGAACATAAGAGGTAATTAAATACAAATTAAATTAAGTTACTCTTTATCTCTGGGTCTCTAATTTCCAGAAGTGAACCGTAACCCTAACCAGATAGGGTTACATAACATAGGTTATTTTAGATTTGTGCCCAGCAACAACAGAACACACATACAATATATTACCTGTATTACCTGTATTAAGTAAAGTATTATTTTTTAATAAATGCAAACTGCCAATCTTTCAAAACAATGAGTGCAAGTAAATAATACTCAAATGTAATGGCCTACATCCACACCTATTTATTGGACGGTACTGCAGCAGAACGTTGTCCCTGGACACTGTTTCAAGCCAGCAATTATGACGTCACACAGCTTAACCAGTAGAATTGATGAAGTTTATAGCTTTAGCCTGGCATGGAGCAGGTTTGTCCAAAGACATATTTTGCTATAGTATCTGAACGGGGCTTAAGTTTAGTCTCTTTCTTCGAATTAAAATTAAACAAAATGAACCAGAATGTCAAAGAAGGCTGAATGGTTACTTCTGATAAATTTTATGACTGGACTACCACATAATTCACCTGTGTTGATATTGCAAATCTCTGAACTGCTAATCTCAAAGTTGTGAACTTTTTGCCGCTGCTGGGCCCTTGTGCAAGCTCCTTAACCTTCTCAGCTCAACAGTAAGTCACCCAGCATAAGGACACTTGCAAATGTAAATGTAGTCACTGTTGGTTTCCACAGTAGCTACAGTAATTACACATTATTGACTTACTCTTGACTATTGGGCTTTGAATGGAGTCCAAAGGTAAAAATGATGTCACTGATTACTCTGTTACTCTATGGTCTAATTAATGGTCCGTGGTCAGCTCACTTTATGCAGCAAATTTGATCAAGTAGGGCATTAGAGTTTGGAGATAATGGGACAACAGCGCGAATAAAAAAAAAAAACAAAAGTAATAAAACAAAAGTATAGCTGTGTATCTTTCAGATACTTCTCTCAATGTTTTAGCACTTTGTAGTATTGGAAGGTTCTATACCATGAAGTCTAGAACTTAGAAGTGGTTTTCTCTGAAATACCAATCAGAGATAGCTGTCCAACACTGTACAAAGTATATCGAATCAGAGTTATTTGGAAGTGTTGTTTTCATTAATAGACAGATAATATATGGAGTTTAGTACAAGGACCTGGCATTGGTCACTCAAAAGTATTGAGATAGGGTTTCTGAGGTACAGATTGTGTTGAAACATAGGAGCTGGGAACTCCACTGTTCAATCACAGATTTACAAAACATTACATGTAAAACACAGACCTCCACAGGTTTAGACAAAATTAGAAAACTTCTTTGTCAGTTATGAGCATGGGTTAATGGGGGCCAGCATGAACTGGTGTGGTATTCTAGTACCCTTCATTATTTTGAAAAAGATGAACTTTCATCAATTTTCAATGTAACATGATCTACAGCAAGTATCAAATTTCTTTTGCATACTCCTTGACTGTTTTGTCTACATTATATGTTACAGTGTATTGATGCAGGTAAGAAACATGCAACGAGGCAAGAAAAATTTACTAAGGGGTCTTTGACCTTGTACAGTGGGGCAAAAAAGTATTTCTAAGTTCTTCTACTTGTTCTAAGATTCACTCTTCCCAGCTTGGTGCAGGTCTACAATTTTCTTCCTGGTGTCTTTCGACAGCTCTTTGGTTTTGGCCATGGTTGAGTTTGGAGTCTGACTGTTTGAGGCTGTGGACAGGTGTCTTTTATACAGATAACGAGGTCAAACAGGGGCATGAATGCAGGGGTAACGAGTGGAGGACGCAGAGCTTTCCTAAAGAAGAATTTACAGGTCTGTGAGTGAGGAGCCAGAAATTCTTGCTTGTTTGTGGTGACCAAATCAAAAGAAGAGATTACTCACACACCGGTTTCTTCGCCACCAGCAGGCGCACAGCGACGCCAGACCGTTGTGGACGGAATATCTACGGGCAACTACACACACAACTACAACTCCCTCACATTCTTCACACCGCTCCTTGCACACACCTGGTGTGTGTGTGTGTGTACTGTTGTCAACAGTGTGTCCCTCAGATTTGGTGTGGTGCATGCATAGTTTGAGCTGCGAGGCAGGTTAGTGGACCAGGGGGTGGTCCGGTACATCAGAGCCGCTTGGGCGAGTAGAACTATGTGTGACGATCGCGCCGAATCTAAGGCGCACGGAGGGAGAGAGAATCAGACCTTTCTCATCTTTCTAAGTAGGAGAACTTGCACAATCAGTGACTGACTAAACACTTTTTTGACCCACTGTATCATCTTCACTCAACACCAGCTGAGGCAAAATGCACAAGAATGGCTTTTCAAACGCTGTCTGATACTTGTTGATTTGACACTACTTGGTAATTGGATCATAACTCAAGCAAGTTAAGCACTGTAGGTCCAACCATAGGCATGTCTAGCCCCATTTTAGTTTTTCTTTTAAAACAGAAGTTTGTCTCTAAGCTGAAAAAAAGTTACTGTACAAATATTTATACCTACCGTTTTTAATATCAAAAATACAGCAGTCACCCTTGCCTCGCAAATGGTATGAATAAAGTTAATGGAAGCTATCTCAGATTTGTTTGTCTCTTTCCCTTACCCAAAAAGTCAGATGTTCTTAATTCTCTGTTTAATCAAGGTGCATGTAGAAGGCTAAGGCATCACTGGCAACAGCAGTTGAAAGGAATTGCCTCAGTCTGACTGCCACTCATCCATCTGAACCTTGAATGATTTTAAAAAATCAAAGCATTATTTCAAACGGAATGGCAGTAATCGTTCTTATTTCATATATTTGAGTTTTGGGAAACACGCAGACGAATACTGATATGTCTGTAACATGCATGTGGGAGTTTAAAATGAGATAAATGTTAAGAGAATGCTGAAACCATGCTTATTAAGGCAAGTCCAGTAAAAGTGGGCAAACTACGCAAAAAAAGAACACTAAAAGGTAATTCATATAAATAAATATAAATACAAAATACCAGGGTAAAACTGAGGCATGCATAGTACTTGGTGACATATGTGCTTCAGCAGACATGTCTTCCCTCCACATTTTGTTTTGTCGTGCTTTACATAGCAGGCTGCTGTTCGCGCTCCTATACTTTGTATTTAGTATAGCGTGATTGTCAGTTTTTCCATTTTTTTGTTGTTTGTTCCATGTCTTGTTTCTTTAATCTCGCGCGCCTCTGTGCAAAGACAAAAGTGTGGAAAGTTCTCATTTGTGAGATGTTGTTTGCAGATGATGCCGCTTTGACGGCACACACCGAGGTTGGCCTTCAAGAGCTCATCAACTGTTTCTCTGACGCTTGCAAAGAGTTTGGTCTCGCAATCAACACCAAAATGACCAAAGTCCTAGGTCAAGATGTCAGCTCGGCACCCTGGATCTCCATTGGTGACTGCACTGTTGAGTGGTGGATTATTTCACCTACCTTGGCTCCATCATTTCCAGCAGTCTCAACCTGGACACTGAGCTGAACTCCAGAATCGGCAAGGCCTCATCAGCAATGGCCCGCCTGTCAAAGAGAGTGTGGGTCAACTCCATGCTTACCATCAAGACAAAGATTACTGTATACCAAGCCTGTGTGCTGAGCACTCTGCTGTATGGTAGCGAGTGCTGGACTCTGTACTCCCGCCAAGAGCGCAGGCTCAATACATTTCACCTCTATTGCCTCAGAAGAATCCTAGGCATCTCCTGGCAGGACCACATTCCCAACAAAGAGGTCCTAGCGCGGGCATGAACCACCAGCATGTTTGCCCTGCTCACAAAGCGACGCTTGTGCTGTGTGACCCGCGTGCAAGACGGTAGAATACCCAAAGATATTTTGTTTGGTGAGCTTTCCACTGGCTCTAGACCCATAGGAAGGCCCAAACTCTGCTACAAAGATATGTGCAAGCAGGACCTCAAAGCGGGTGGCATCGCATTATCAGGCATAGAAGCAGTGGCAGCAGACCGCAGCGCCTGGAAGATGTTAAGATGTCAGAGCAGGGGAGAGAAGAACAGCGGGAGGAGAAAAGAGAACGCAGACATGAGAAAGCAGAGTCGGCACCAGCAGTACCAGTAACCGACTTCACCTGCAGCACCTGCAACAGGACCTGTTGCTCCAGTATCGGGCTTTGCAGTCACAACCGGCACTGTAGTTCAACCACAGACTGATACCCATGGCGCAGTCTCCATTGTCTCCCGAGACAGATGGGTGCCAACCAACCATGTCTTGTTCCATGTCTTGTTCTGTCTAATAACACTTGAACTTACTATACAGTATCTATGTATGGGATTTCATGTATGTGAAAGGCAGAAGGGTTGGGTGTTGGGCTAGCAACTCGTCCCCTGTATTATCCATAACCACTTGAGAAACAGACATGCTGCCTGATATGCCAAAAGAAGTTTGGGAGAAATTATAACACAAAAGATAGAACATCCTAACTATAAAACCTGATAAAGTATTTAGAAGACATGTCGGTCAATTTATTGAATCATGGAAAAAAAAAACATTTTTTTTAAAATAGCCATGTTGAATAGAAAGTGAAGTTTGTGGTGTCTTTTGTCCAGGAAGAACTTATTGAGCTGAGGGACGGGAGACCAGAGAGATCTTTCCTCGTGCTGCAACAATGACCCTTATCAGGCCCTGATGAATTTTCACCTCATTCAGGGTATATGCTTGCTATGCACCCTGTAAGTTCTGTAGACTAGCTCCAAAACCCCCATTTAAACATGAAGCAAAAAAATTAATGAAAGTATATAGGTAATAAGAGAATGTGTATGCCTTTACTGCTATAAATGTCCTCAAACAAGCTTCCTAATATAGCACTTTATTTTGTTGGTGGCCTTGAATGTTTCATCCAACAGCTGGCTGTGCAGCAAAGAGCACTGAAGAGTCAAACGCAATAGAATACATGATTATGATTAGAAAGCTGCCACATTTGATCTGGTCATAGATCCTGTTCATCTAGAGACCAAGACACAGCAGTGAGTCTCAGGCTAAAATGAAAATAATTCATAAAAAATATGACTACTGAGCAGAGAATGAGCACAGCATGCTTAAATTTGCTGGAATAAAGCTTTGCAACTGATTGCTACATTTACTAATTAATTACAATTTCTGAGAACATACTGGAGGCAAACTGGAACCTGCACAAAATCAGTGTGTTTTTACTAATTCATTCAATCTTCCAGCTGCTAAATCGTTAACTGGAGCGATCAAATGTAAGGTAACATAGCTAGAAGCTAAGCAGTGGTAACAGAAATAGCAGCTAATTAATATTATTCTCACGTATTCTTTTGAAATTGTACGTCTTTACTTAGAAACATGCTTCCAGTGTTCTTCATTCACTCATTCTTTCCGCTTAATCCCAGTCAGGATTGCGGGAAAGCAGGTGCCTAGCTGGCACTACAGGGCGCAAGGCAGGAACAACCCCAGTAGGGTATTTTGTACATTTAATGGGTGTTTGATAATGGTGCTGTATTAGGAGTCCTAACTGAATGGATTCTGTTAAGGTCCTACAAAGATCCCTTTGGCTTTTCACAGGTGGTCATTTAAAAGAACCAAGGCTCTAGCTGGGAAATGTAAATATACACTGTTAGTTCTGGTGAAGATTGTTTTCTGCTTTTTATATGTATGAATCCTTTGGAGCAACAAGGTGTTTTTTTATTTTTTTATATTTTGAAGCTTTTTTTGGAGATTACTTCACATAGATATTCGTTATATCTAGGACTTTATGCTGTCTAAACAATGTTTCTACATTCTACAATGTTCTATGGACTTGCCATTTCTACGTGAACCCATTAAAAATTGTGCTGAACCTTAATCTGGCTGTAAAAAATGTTTCCACTTACTCTTTTTTTCACAAAGTTCTTTATTGAACATTTTTTAATCAGAGTACAAATCAACAGCTAATACAATATTTATGAAATCCTTTGTAGGTTTGACCTATAAAATAATGGAAATATAAAATGAGATGATTTTGCTCTTAGAAACAAAATCAATAACCTGGGCAGATGGATATCTAAATGAAAAGCAATGACACATTTAACACAATAAAGCCACCACAGAATTCAATTAAATCCCAAAGTCATTATGTAATATTGCCTTTTCCCTCACCCATGAAATGAGGTTTTGTGCCCCATGTTTGTTGGTTGATCTTTCAGAAAATGAAGTCTTGTTGTGAGAGTACATTTAGATATATAGGAACTTCTAACTATTCCTAACTTCTATATAGGAACTTTCTAACTATTTTATATCACATGTTGTATGAACACTAATCTATACGTGTTGGTCTGGAGCCCATCACTGCACTACATATTTCCAGATCACACACTCCATCAATATGACTAGACACAAATATGCTGCAGCCATCTGTTACTGGTAGTCCAGATGAGTCCAATCGGCACTGCTGGTTAGTAGTTCACAGAGAATATCATTTGGATTCAACAGAACACATTACCCAGTCTTATTGTCAGAGTGACAGTGGCATCTGCAGACATCACCAGAGGTCAGCAAATGTACTCTGCACAGTTTAAGAAATGGTCTGTCTGTCTGCAAGAGAAAGACAAAACAAAATATATATAGTATTGTGTATATAGTGTACACATAATGTGGATATAGTGTGTTGTGCTGGTATGAGTGGAATAGAAACAGCATTGCTGCTGTACTGAAAATAGTCCACCTACCAAAAATATCCAGCCACCAGCATCCGCTAGGCAGTACCATGTGAGCACTGATGAAGGTTTAGAAGATGACTAACAAACTGTGCAACAACAGATGAGCTGCTGTCTCTTTTTTTACATCTACAAGGTGGAGCAATATGGTACATGTCTAATATAGTATACACACTAACACACCACCACCATGCCAGTGTCATGGCAGTGCTGAGAATAATCCATCAAACACACAGTACCTAACCTGTGGTGGTCCTGACTATTACAGAACAGAGTAAAGGGGAATGAAGTATGTAGAGAAACAGATGGACGACAGTCTGTAATTGTAGAAAACTAAAAATGCATTGATATCATAAGTGGAACAGATAAAATGGGCAGTGAGGTTAGAAACAAGGAGATGGTCATAAAGTGATTGGTGAGTGAAATATATACAGTGGTGCTTGAAAGTTTGTGAACCCTTTAGAATTTTCTGTATTTCATCATCCGATTTTCACACAAGTCCTAAAAGTAGATAAAGAGAACCCAGTTAAAATAATGAGAGAAAAATATTATATTTGGTCATTTATTAATTGAGGAAAATGATCCAATATTGCATAGTAGTGATCAGTCCTGCACACGAGCTTGGAGGAATTTTAGCCCATTCCTCCATACAGAACAGCTTCCGGTCCTTCCACAACATTTCCATTGGATTAAGGTCAGGACTTTGACTTGGCCATTCCAAAACATTAACTTTATTCTTCTTTAACCATTATTTGGTGGGACGACTTGTCTCCTTAGGGTCATTGTCCTGCTGCATGACCCACCTTCTCTTGAGAGTCAGTTCATGGACAGATGTCCTGACATTTTCCTTTAGAAATCTCTGATATAATTCAGAATTCATTGTTCCATCAATGATGGCAAGCCGTCCTGGCCCAGATGCAGCAAACTAGACCCAAACCATGATCTTACTACCACCATGTTTCACAGATGGGGTGCGGTTCTTTCACCAAACATAACGCTTTTCTTGTCAACCTTTCTTGTTCACGTGATCTTTAGCAAACTGCAGACGAACAGCAATGTTCTTTTTGGAGAGCAGTGGCTTTCTCCCTGCAACCCTGCCATGCACACCATTGTTGTACAGTGTTCTTCTGATGGTTGACTCAAGAACATTAACATTAACCAATGTGAGTGAGGCCTTCAGTTGCTCTTGGAGCGATCTTTGTTGATCGACCACTCCTGGGGAGGGTAACAATGGTCTTGAAATTTCCTCTATTTGTACACAATATGTCTGACTGTGGATCGGTGGACTCCAAACTCTTTAGAGATGGTTTTGTAACCTTTTCCAGCCTGATGAGCATCAACAGCTCTTTCTTCTTCTTTTTTCATGCTATGATGCACTTCCACAAACATGTGTTGTGAAGAGCAGACTTTGATAGATCCCTGTTCTTTAAATAAAAGGGTGCCCACTCACACCTTATTGTCATCCCATTGATTGAAAACACCTGATTCTAATTTCACTTTCAAATTAACTGCTAATCCTAGAGGTTCACTTACTTTTGCCATTTACTAACATGTAATATTAGATCATTTTCCTCAATAAATAAATGACCAAGTATAATATTTTGTCTCATTCATGTAACTGGGTTCTCTTTATCTACTTGTTGGACTTGTGTGGAAATCTGATGATGTTTTAGGTCATATGTATGCAGAAATATAGAAAATTCTAAAGTGTTCACAAACTTTCAAGCACCACTGTAACTACTAATCCTGAGGTCCCAAGATGTTACCCCCAGTCACAGTTGCATGAACACACTCTCTCCTTTCATCAACTCAACATGTAATTTTGCTTATAATATATATATATATATATATATATATATTAATTAAATAAAAATGTTTCCAGGGGCTTTGATAAAGCCTGGCTTTGCCTTTAGAGCGCCCAGAGCCTGAAATCAGTATCACTCAATGATACCCAGGTTTGGTTATCAGTAAGTATACAGTATGCATACTACATGAAAGACCTCAGCAACACTTTGGTCGAAATCATTAATCTTATGAAACTGTCTTTCCCTAAACCTTTTTCCCTCTTCATGGGTTGAATCCACATCACTGGGTCTCTGCTCCACTCATTTTAGGTGGACCATCTGTCTCCTTTCAGCCAGTCTGACTCCTGGATGCCTGCCATGCTTTCTGTTGTTTTGTGCATAGAATACTTGTCCTTGCAGAGTCCTCTGTAGCTTTCATCCTGTCCAATTGAGCATTTCCCTTCTGTCCTATTTTCTCTCACCTGATGAAGATGAGATTCAGGAACCATGTCTTGGCAGTTTCAGGACTCTGTGCCTGTTTCTCTCTCCATCCGTGTAAATGTTTCCATTTGGCTCAGTCTCCTGATTCTCTTTTCAGCCGTTCTTTTGGAATAAATCTTCCTTCTTTTAAATTCACGGATGCGGCATCACATCTATGATAAATCAATTGCTGCACAAGGATTCATCTTGTCATGCAATATAGAACATTAACCATCCCATATCATATATTTTTTTTATTTAAACTTTTATGATGTTTCAAATTATTTAACAGTTGAGTAGATGTCTTTGTTATAGCTTGAATAGCTGGTTCCTTAGTCTTTGTGACTAGGGTGCATTGCAGGGTTTTATTTGGACACCAAAGGAGATTACGACACCATGTCATTTTAGAACTCCAATCATTACACAGACAGAGATCATAAAACTATACAGACAAGGGTGGCTCAGTGGCTCAAACTCAGAAGGCTGTAAATTTAAAGCTCAGCTCTAATTGCTGCTGCTGGGCAGGGACAGATGCAGCCTGCTTTTGATGAGGGGCGTGCAGTGAAAGTTACGTGGGCTATCATGGTACACAGGGAGTCTAGTTTGCTGTAGTGAGTATACTAAACATGTGGAGTGCAACAGAATTCTGGGTTAACACAACTCTGGACCCCTCTGTATCCAGCCAGGCCACTGAGCAATACTACTTATGACTGTGGTAGCCTAGCGGTTAAGGTACTGGACTATGGACCAAAAGGTACAGGGTTCAAAATCTCTGCCAAGCTGCCACTGTTGGGTCCTTGAGCAAGGCCCTTAACCCACAGTTGCTGGGATTGTAAGACTGTATCAATTGTAAGTCGCTCTGGATAAGGGCGTCTGCTAAATGCTGTAAATGTAAATGTACTTAACCTTACTTAATCATAAGGAAACTAAGAATAAGAGGGCTTTCTAAATGCAAACTGGAAAACTATGAAACCAGAAAGGAAGAAAACAACAACAGGAATGCAGTTAAAGGCAAGGTGAAATAAAAAACATTGAGAATTCATTGCACACTAAAACTACCCAGCAAAAAATAATTCTGATCAGATTCTATGACAAATAGCAGCACTTCCAAATGAGCTCATCCTTATAATCTTTTATCCTTATGTACAAAAATGAAAACGTGCCCTAGGTGTGAATGATCAGAATTGTGGAGAAGGTGAACCCTGACAGTAAGAAAGTGTGATAGATGTAACACATTTGCATTTCTGTGATGCCTACTCATCTAGTTATTTTCCATTGGTTGTTCCAAACTGTGCCATTTCGTATTTTTTTGTTGCAGGTTCACTTTAAATGCATTGATTATTTTCAGAGTTTGCCAGATTAGTGTCTTTAGCATCATCTGGTCAAGCATGGCTTGATTGGACACACCAAGATGAAAAAAAGAAGAGTGTCAAGACTCTTCTCCATATTTGCACCCAGGTGGTGAATTTCCACTGGATGTTTAAATGGCTGAGACTCTTGCTGTCTTCAAACAAATATTAAAGACTCAATTTCAATAAGCACTTCAGCAAAGACTGAGACAGCACTTCATGACTAAAGATTTTTATTTGTCCCATGTGCATTTGTAGCTGGTATAAATGTATGGTGAAATATGAAGTGGCTGTACAAGGAAGAATAATAAGAGTTTTTTTGTTTGTTTGTTTTTTTACATGTAGTAGCAGTAGTAGTAATAATAATAATATACAAAACTCTGTATGATTCCTTTCCTTACTAGAGTTTTACAACCCCAAATTAGAAAAAAGTTAGGAGTGAAATATGTAAATCCCTTCCAGTCTTTGTTTCAGAATTATTGTTTTCAAACGTTTCAACAATTTTCTTACACATTTGTTGATAAACTGGAGATCCTCAGGCTATTTCTACTTCTCAAAGACTCAGCCTTTCGTGGATACTGCTTTTGTACCAAATCATGATTATATTCAGCTGTTGACATTACCTGTTTGAAATCACCTCATTATTTAGCCTTTTTTTTTTTTTTGGAATGTTTTGCAGTCCTAAAATGCAAGAATGGATGTTTATTAACAAATTAAATTAAATTGACCAGACAAAATATGAAATATCTTGGGTTTATACTGTCTGCAGTGAAATAAAAGTAAACGAAGGAACACTGCATACTGTATATCTTTTTTATTTGCATTTTCCATACCGCCCCAACTTTTTCTGATTTGGGGATGTAGTTGGATTAATATTTGAGCTGTTGGCTATTTGAACTCTCATGAGGTAAAATCGAAATAGTAGCTAGAATTTACATTTACCAGACGCCCTTATCCAGAGTGACTTGTTGATACAGTCTTACAATCCAAGCAATTGACGGTTAAGGGCCTTGCTCAAGGACCCAACAGTGGCAGCTTCACAGAAGTGGGATTTGAACCGTGGACCTTCTGGTCCTTAGTCCACTACCTTACCCACTAGGCTACCACACTCTTACTTTCATGTGCTTTTAAACTGAAACACACCAATCAGAGTACAGCTGCAGTTTTATTAGCTTTGCTGACTGGTTTTGATTGCCACAAGTCAACAAGGACTACATTTATTAATTTGACGATTTTTGTTTGTCTTTCTTGTCTTCCTCCCACTCATTACTTTTAATTTGTAAAACAGAAGAAGGATTATTTCATTTTCCAAAGAATGCTTTGCCTGCTCACATGTTTCATTCTTTAGGAATTCCCCATTTACTGTTTAAAGTAGTCAGGTAAATGTCAACAAATGTTTTACAATAAATCGTAAAGGAATGGTTTGCTTTTTCATCATGCTATCTTGGCTCTTCATGCCATAACTGAAAGTGCTTATTGTTTGTAACAACCCTACTCACTTAAGATGTGCGTTCTAAACACTCGCACTCACAATTTTCTGCACCCGCTCAATCCATTTCTACCAGAAATTCAGGGTGCAAAGCAGAAACTAGCACTGGACTGGCTGCCAGTCCATCACAACGCATATGTACATACACACACAGTCAGTCACTTCCACCGGGGCACTTTAGAGAAGCATATCCAGAGTTGTTCTTCCCCAACCTGATGATTTTAGTCTTGATATACAATGGGCCAAAAAGTATGTAGTCAGCCACTGATTGTGCAAGTTCTCCTACTTAGAAAGATGAGAGAGGTCTGTAATTTTCATCAAAGGTACACTTCAACTATGAGAGACAAAATCAGAAAAAAAAAATCCAGGAAATGACATTGTAGGAATTTTAAAGAATTTAATTGTAAATCATGGTGGAAAATAAGTATGTGGTCACCCACAAACAAGCAAGATTTCTGGCTCTCTCAGACCTGTAACTTCTTCTTTAGGAAGCTCTTCTGTCCTCCACTCGTTACCTGTATTAATGGCATCTGTTTTACCTCGTTATCTGTATAAAAGACACCTGTCCACAGCCTCAAACAGTCAGACTCCAAACTCAACCATGGCCAAGACCAAAGAGCTGTTGAAGGACACCAAGAAGAAAATTGTAGACCTGCACCAGGCTGGGAAGAGTGAATCTACAATCTGTCTAGCCTATGTGTACCTATGAAGTGTACCACAATCAGTGGCTGACTAAATACTTTTTTAACCTACTGTAGATGGCATTGCAATATCTCCCTCCTCCACGTTTCAGAATCTAGAAGTCAGTCTTGACTCCATACTTTCCTTTCAGGTACATTAATTCTGTTTCTGCCTTTGCAATATTGCTCTTAAATTTCATGATGCAAAAATATTGATCCATGCATTCATTACATCACGTCTTGATTATTGTAACTCAATCTTCTGAGGTCTTCCTTAAAATTAATCAGAAAACTCCTTCAACACATTCAAAATGGTGCTGCTAGACTACTTGCAAATCTTCCCACATCTCCCCCATTCTTCAAAAGCTACAGTGGCTTCCCATCTCAGTCTGCATTCAGTTCAATTCTGGTGTAAGGCACTTCAAGGACATGCACCTTGTTAGATCTCTGAAATCCTTCCCCTACACAATGACCCGCTTACTTAGATCCTCAGATACTGGTCGTCTTACCATCTCTGTCACAAAACTGATCCGTTAGTGCCGCTGCCCCGAGACTGGAATGGACTGTCACAACACCTCAGGGAATGCACAAGCCTGACTTTATTTAAATCTCAACTCAAGACCCATCTGTTTACTCAGTCTTCCCTCTCCCATATTTACCACCAATCTTACTTTCTTTTTTGCCTTTGTATTGCTTTAGAGCAGTCTTGAGTCTGTGAAAGACACCATATAAATCAAACATAATTATTATGTATATTATTAATAATTTACCTAATGCATGTCTTTGTATGTGGAAGGAAACTGAAGTACCCTGAGGAATGCCACACAGACAAATGCAAACTGCACACAGGCAGAGGCTGGGCTGGGACTCTGACTCGGATCTCTGGAGCTGTGAGGCAACAGTATTAACAACTGCAACTCTATGCCCCTCAGTAAGTAATGAAGCAGAAAAAAAATGAAAACGAAAAACTTTATAACCATAATACATGATGGATATATGTGCTGATATGGGGAACATAACCATGTTCATGGAGGGATAGTGAGTTCATTACAGAGAATTGATGTACAATTCAAGTTGTGATGGAGCATCAGGCCAGTGGGGACAGAGAGAAATAACATATTCGAGGAACAGACATTCTTCTCTGGGGTTTTCTAAAGCGAGTCCAATCCTTGAGATGATTTTTGTAACCGTTTCTTGCCTTGATGAGCATCAATCCTTTTTGAAGTCCTCAGAAGCGCATGTCATGATACACATTTCAAAAATGCATTCTGAAGATGTGTGGATAGATCCCTGATTAAAAAAAAATTACAACTGGGACACCACTCACACCTAATTTCATTCTGTCTTAGTAAACACCTGATTTAATGTTACCTTGCCCAAAGAATGGTAATCCTCGAGATTCAGATAATTTTGCCACTCACTGAGTTGTTGCAAATTTTGAAAATTGCGCAAAGAAAATCCTAAAGAAAACATCCAAAATTTGAAAAAAAAATTCCCAAATATCGCAAAGAGTTTTATGACTTGAACAAGGTGGAAAAGTTAGATTATCGCTAAAGCCAAAATGACAGAAAAGATGATGGAAAATGATTTCGAATAAAGTTAAGTATCGGCATGTGATTGATGGATCAAGTCACAGGAACAGACAAAAATCGGTTTCGTTACATTTGATATGACTTAATAGTAACCCGACTGAATGTAAGTGAGATGTTAAAAAACTATAATGCCACCCACTTACATGAATGGAGTGAATGAATGAAAAGGTTGGAATGGTTAAAGGCAGCCATGACTTGCATGTTGCAGGATGAACCGACACTCGCACATTTCAGCCCTGAATGCAGCCGTAAAAGTATTGTAAATGACTAAAGATTATTCTGCTAAAGGACCTGAGATAAATTCCTCAATTCTTCTTTATTTCGATGCCACCCCTAATCTGTTAACTTACGTCATCTAAAGTTTCTTTGCATAACTGTGGTGGATGAAAACACAAACCTAATTCACATAATTTTTCTTCTGAAATGTCTTAAATAACATTTGCGACACATTATTGCTAAATCCTCTTACAAGGCTAATTTTTTGAAATACTGATTCTTAATGTGACTGATTCATCATGCAAGTCAAAATCATTCTCTTTTTAGCTTATCACCATTTACCACTCTCCAGGTCCTTATTCAGAGTTGCTTCAGGATTGTGCTAACATTTTTTTTTCCCTGTTTAGTACTTTCAGTAGATAAGGCTTAAATTGTACGTGCTTTAAATATACACTTTTGGCTTATATGCTATAGCTTTTATATTTTTAATTTTATTATACTGTTCATATTTCATTTACTCTAAAATGTTAGTCTACCTGTTTTAATTAAATTATTATATTTTTCATTATTTTGTTAGTATGTGTGTGGTTTTTTTATATTTAAACAATTACTATGAACTTATTAATTAGATAATTTGTTTACAGTGGTGCATGAAAGTTTGTGAACCCTAATGTAATATTGGATCATCTTCCTCAATAAATAAATGACCAAGTATAATATTTTTGTCTCATTTGTTTAACTGGGTTCTCTTTATCTACTTTTAGGACTTGTGTGAAAATCTGATGTTGTTTTATGTCATATTTATGCAAAAATATAGAAAATTCTAAATGGTTTACAAACTTCCAAGCACAATTGTTACATATAATATCTAAGCCTCCAAAGGAGGATCTTAACGTTCTTGTGTTTTGGTCCTCCCAAAGTTTGTTCTTTATGTTTAGGGAGGTTTTCCTTGCAACTGCTGCCCTACAGTAGGCTTGCTCAATTTGGGATTGGCTGTATAATCTAGAGGATAGTCTAAAATTGCAAAGCTCCTTTGAGACTGCTCCATTGTAAAAAGTGCTATAGAAATAAATCTGACTTGACAGAATATAAATATGTAATATTGGATCATTTTCCTTAATAATACATGATGGAACATATCTGTCACATTTAAGTGGGTTCTCTTTATTAACTTTTAGGACTTGTGAGAAAATCTGATGACGTTTTAGGTCAAATTTCATTCAGAAATATCAAATTCTAAACTGGTGTATGTAGTGCATGAAAAGTTAACTACAGCGCAAACTGGGATTTGACCACTCAAGTTGTTATGTGTAATGACTCAACTAGTTGAAGCTTTTAAACATGCAATACTATTAAAATAATCAACTATTTGTAATGTATTTACACCTACCAGGGCGCCATCAGACCCACCTTAGATAGTGTTGCAGTGCCCCACTAAAATCACAGTGGTAAAAGTAATTTTTTTTCTTTTGTATTACAGAGCAGAACTACAGGACACCCCACACAAATTCACTACAGGCACTGCATTTCCTAATATGCCCAGCATCTTTCCAAAAGCTTGTGCTGCTAATGTTTTCTTCCAGGTTTTTTTATTTAAAAGAAAGTCAGCTACACTGCAGTCCAGGTAATGATAGCTCATAGCTATATGTTTTTGCTAGCCACTTATAACTGTAACTACCAAAAGTATTGTACAGACCACTAAACTAAAAGCATTCATTAAACTAGAAAAGGAATCTTATGTTATTATAAACAAAGTTTATGCAATTAATAAAAAAAAATCTTAAGAAACATCCGCTTCAGTGTTAAATCACTAACTATTTAGTGTTTAACAGGCTTATTTTTTTTATCCACAGTTGTGCATCTACAATTGATTGGCAAGCAGGGGGGTACAGCTGTTCCCCTCTAAATTCAGTGTATGCTCCAGTAACACAAGTAGTCTTAAAATACCCCTGATACTTGCCTTATGTAGGAATGGAGTCATCTGTATACC
>JAJAGP010002337.1:68943-120454 GCA_025084515.1 Ancistrus triradiatus | reverse complement strand
ACCTCAGAAGTTTTAAAGGTACAATCACAATTCCCACCTACAGCAACAGCAATAATAAAGTCTATTAAAACAGACAGTGTTCTTTTGTTAGGTTTTGATGAACTGTTCCTCAACGTTTTCTCAAAGAATACCAAACACTATTAGATGAACGTCTAGAATTATTGGAGCACGAACAGTTAGTGATTACAAGAGCTTTTATCAAACGTTTTTGATGTCTTCACAAATAATTGATCTCATCTATCAATTATTTTAAGTCATTTTGAAAAATAACAGTTTACAGATTATGCCTAGGCTTTTGACATCAGAATTTTGCAGAGGATGGTTGCAATCCATTGATTGCTGAATTATTGGCCCAACACGCATCCACTGCACCACTCTGCTTGGTTTTCAGCCCACCTGGGACTCGAACCCTCAATCCCAGGCTTAGAAGGCTTCTGCCTTGTTTAATGAACTTTTTCTCAAAGTTTTAGCAAAACTTAGCAGAGGATGGTTTCGATCCATCGACCTCTGGGTTATGGGACTAACACGCCTCCGCTGCTCCACTCTGCTTCGCCTCTCTGCTCGCTTATCTCTGCTGATCAGATTTGGACCCACAATCGCTGGCTTAGAAGGCCAGTGCCTTATCCATTAGGCCACTTGGGCTTGCTCCAAAACAGATTTTTCTTGTCCTGTTACCTAGCTCAGGATTTTATTCTGGACTTTTTGGACCTCAGAAGTTTTAAAGGTACAATCACGATTCCCACCTACAGCAACAGCAATAATAAAGTCTATTAAAATAGACAGTGTTCTTTTGTTAGGTTTTGATGAACTGTTCCTCAACGTTTTACTCAAAGAATACCAAACACTATTAGATGAACGTCTAGATTTATTGGAGCACGGACGATTACAGATTACAAGAGCTTTTATCAAACGTTCTTGATATCTTCACAAATAATTGATCTCATCTATCAACTTCTTTTAAGTCATTTTGAGAAATAACAGTTTACAGATTATGCCTAGGCTTTTGACATCAAATTTAGCAGAGGATGGTTTCGATCCATCGACCTCTGGGTTATGGGCCCAGCACACTTCTGCTGCGCCATTCTGCTTGGTTTTCACTCCACCTGGGACTCGAACCCACAATCCCAGGCTTAAGAGGCTTCTGCCTTGTTTGATGAAATGTTTCACAAAGTTTTAGCAAAGCTAAACAGACGATGGCTTCCATCCATCAATCTCTGGGTTATGGGCCCAGCACGCTTCCGCTGCACCACTCTGTTTGTTTGTCAACCCAGACGGGACTCGAACCCACAATCCCTAGCTTAGGAGGCCAGTACCTTATCCATTAGGCCACTGGGGCTGGCACCAAAACAGCTTTTCATTTGTCTTATGTTTTCACAAACATTGACAAATTTCTTGCCATGTTACCTAGCTCAGGATTTTATTCTGGATTTCTTGGACCTCTGAAGTTTTAAAGGTACAATCACAATTCCCACCTACAGCAATAGCAATAATAAAGTCTATTAAAACAGACAGTTTTCTTTTGCTTGGTTTTGATGAACTGTTCCTCAACGTTTTACTCAAAAGCATACCAAACACTATTAGATGAACGTCTAGATTTTTTGGAGCACGGACAATTAGTGATTACAAGAGCTTTTATCAAACATTTTTGATGTCTTCACAAATAATTGATCTCATCTATCAACTTCTTTTTAGTCATTTTGAAAAATAACAGTTTACAGATTACGCCTAGGCTTTCGACATCAAAATTTAGCAGAGGATGGTTTCCATCCATCGACCTCTGGGTTATGGGCCCAGCACGCTTCCGCTGCACCACTTTGCTCGCTTATCCCCATTGATCGGACTTGGACCCTTCTTTTAAGTAATTTTGAGAAACAGTTTACACTTTATGCCAAGGCTGTTTTCATCAAAATTTAGCAGAGGATGGTTGAGATCCATCGATTGCTGGATTATGGGCCCAACACGCATCCACTGCACCTCTCTGCTTGGTTTTCACCCCACCTGGGACTCTAATCCACAATCCCAGGCTTAGGACGCCTCTGCCTTGTTTGATTAACTTTTTCTCAAAGTTTTAGCAAAATTTAGCAGAGGGTGGTTTCGATCCATCGACCTCTGGGATATGGGCCCAGCACGCTTCCGCTGCACCACTTTGCTTCGCCACTCTGCTTGCTTATCCCCATCGATCGGACTTGCACCCCCCATCCCTGGCTTAGGAGGCCAGTGCCTTACCCATTAGGCCACTGGGGCTTGCTCCAAAACAGCTTTTCCTTTGTCTTATGTTTTGACAAACATTGGCAAATTTCTTGCCATGTTACGTAGCTCAGGATTTTATTCTGAACTTCTTGGACATCAGAAGTTTTAAAGGTACAATCACGATTCCCACCTACAGTCCCACCTCAAACGCACAATCCCTGGCTTAGGAGGCCAGTGCCTTGATTTCATTAACTTTTCCTCAAAGTTTTTCTTAAAGAATAATGGGTGTAGAGAGAGAAAAGAAAAGGTCTGAAGGAATTTTTTCTATTGTTAATTTTTTCTTTCTTTATATTTCTTTTCATACTAAGGCTTTAGGATGGTATAACCTAATTTATTAGAGTTTAGAATTTGCCTCTGAACTCTGATAAGCACCTCAGAGGGAGCAAAACAGTTGTGGGAAAGGGAGAGTGTAGATAAGGGTCATGGCCTATATGTTATCGCTAGAAAAGTTACTATAATCTACAAATTATCAACACAGTGCATGTAAGAACCTTTTTCTCTAGTACAAAAGGTGAGGAGCGTAAATCCTCCTCATCCGCTTATACACAACTGCTCAGGCATCTTTGTATTTGGGTTGATCTCTGTGCAGACTTTGTTCTTCTACGTTTGAAATTTTTCCACCACAAGGTACCAGAACTGAGCCTTGTGGAACTCCAGTTGTAAGAGCAACCGATAAAAAATATGGGTGCAGATACGGAACTTCTCCATGATACCTGATAAGAACGTCCCTCCAGTTAGGAAGCAAGCCACTGCCAGGCTGAGCCTGTGATTCCAAGACTGGAGAGGACAGAAAGGAGATTCTTGTGGTCAACTGTGTCAAATTCAGCCAAGAGGTCAAGATGGATGAAAACCGATAAAAATATGGATGCTCTAGCAGCAAGAAGTTTCTCAGAAACAGCCATCAGGGCAGTTTCTGTGGAGTGAGCTGCTTTGAAGCCAGACTGGTTGTGATCCTGTAGGTCATTCTGTATGAGAAAGGTTGACAACTGGTTATAGACAGCACGTTCAAGTATTTTTGAGAAGAAGGGAGTAAGAGTGTCATTTGCTTTGTAACTTTTTTAACAACTAGTCCTCTGATTATTGGTATACAGCAACAGAAAACTATGCCTATAACCACACACAGCAACTGCAATCATATTTAATTTCATCAGCATCGCATGCCATCCACTAAAAATGTTATTAACCCAGTCCCAAATTCCTACATCTCTTCCTGCATTTGTTGTTACTTCTTTCGGCAAATTTCTCAACTTATTGATTGCTTTAGTAAAAATGTCATCTGGTGCTGTGTTGTTTGGTATAAAGGTACAGCATTCTTTTAAAATCTTTCAGATACTCCTCCCTGCTCAGCCAATATCCAGTCTAGTGTCAGCCTATTTTGCCATCTCATTATGCTTGTTGCATCTAGTTGTTGCCCTAATGCTACCAAAGCTTCATTTGTATAGTTAATAAACTTTTGTTGGTTGTAATAAAAGTAATTAATCCATTCATTTTTTGAGAGAGAGAGAGAGAGATCCAAATAACAATTTTATCTCATTTCATGTCTTATACTGCTCTGGAATTCCCCCTGGCTGATCTATTGCATCTAGGTATACTGCTGTGTCTGCCTTATATTCCCTCTTTGTTCTTGCCAATGTGCTTTCCTTTTGTTCTTCATCTTTCACGATTCCTACTCTTACTTTCTTTTCTAGCATTACTCTAGCACACAATCCTATCCAGTTGTCTGGTAGGTTTGACCTACGTGGTCCTTCCTTTCCACATCTCCACTAAACATTAACTAAACATAGATTCTGTTTTCTTGCTGCTACCCATCTTGCAATATGCACTAGGTCAGATTTTTCTAGGTCTTTCTCCTTCTCCCCATACTGATACTGTAATTTGATACACTTTTCTGTTTATATCTCGATAAATAGTCGCATTTCTCCTTTTAGGAGAAAATTCCTCCTATTCCTCCTGCACTATACCCTGTTGCTTCCATCACTGTATATACAATATTTTCTTCCTGCTAACTACAACTGTATTTCATTTACGCCAAAATAGAGCAGCACCCCTCCGTAATACCCATGTCTTTGGGCTAAGGTTCTTGAATTTACTGATGGCCTGTATATTTGTAACGAAGGACGGACTCGAAGAGTGCAGCCCCAGGGAATGACGAGAAAGGCGTTATTACCTTGACACAGGGTAAGCGACATCACCACAGCAACAAACACCAAGCCAAAGAATCGTTGTGTAGCAAGCGGGGGTCGAGATTGGTAATCCATCAGCAAGACTAAGGTACCCAAAAACGTGAGACTAAGCCGTAATCATAAACACAGAAAATGGTCAAAGCCTGAGATAGATCCAAAGACAAAACCGCTTGGTATGCACATCAGAAAGATCAGCAATACTTTGCGAAGTAAGTTAGTTTTGCCAAGCTAAATAGTGGAAGAACCAGGAAGTCCTGATCAGTACTCGGGTGATCCTGATCATGAACAAAGCCCAGGATTGGCTGGCGGTGTGACGTGGTTAGCAGAAGGATTGTGGGAGTTGTAGTCAATATTGTTGGCTGAGGTAGTAGCTTGATGTAAACGAGAAACAGAATGAGTGCGTTGACTTTGTGACATGACATTACCCCCCTTCAAGGAGTCCGAGTCAGAGCGAGGATAATACTGTAAGCAACACCCAGGGTGCCCGGGGTTCTCCGCTGGGGTACCATTGTTGGTGGCGAGGTTGTCGGTGGGTGGGTTCCTCCTGGGGTGACCCCTGCGGCTTCTGGGTGGTTGGTTGCGGGGACGACTTGGCGGGCGGGGGGCCAGGCAGTCTGGACGACGCTGGTGAAAATCCACCTTAAGCCCTGCATTCAGAATGTCCTTGGCCGGAACCCAACTCCTCTCCTCAGGAGTGCCATCTACCTCAATTGGTGGAATGGGGTTGTTGGTGTTGACAGAGGCCTCATCCAAGGGTCCTCTCATGACGGGTTTGAGGAGGGAAAGGAGTTGAAAACCCTTGACCGTAGTGGGAGCTCCAGCTTGTAAGTGACGTCGTTGAGGCATCTCAGAATCTTGTAAGGACCAATGTATTTGGGGTTAAGTTTCTTACTGCCCTCCATGTTGTGAAAGTCCCTGGTAGAAAGCCAGATGCACTGTCTGGGAGAGTACGTAGGGGTCTGTCTGCGGTGCTGTTCAGCTGATCGCTTGTGGCCCTCAAGCATTTGCTGGATGTGGCGATGAGTCAGTTGCCACACCTGTTCACTCCTGTGCATGAAATCGTCCACAGAAGGGACGTTTGATGGGGATGGAGTCCACAGCATAATCGGAGATTGGTATCCCAAGATACACTGGAATGGAGTAATCCCCATGGAAGAGCTGACTAGGGAATTCTGTGCAATTTCGGCCCAGGCAAGAAAAGCTGCCCAGTCAGAGGGACTGATGGTGAGGGTGAGGACTGAGGGTGGTAGTCTGACTAGAGGCTAATGGTTACCCTAAGCCTCTAAAAAATGCCCTCCAAACCTGAGAAATAAATTGTGGTCGCCGGTCTGAGACGATATCCTCAGGGATGCCGAAGATCCTAAAGACCTGGTGAAAGAGGCTCTCGGCGGCTTGGAAGGCGTTAGGCAAGGAAGGGAAGGGGATGAACCTGACTGCTCTGGAGAACCAGTCGACTACAGTGAGTATGGTGGTAAAATCGGGGGACTTGGGGAAGTCCGTGACAAAGTCTACGGCAATGTGGGACCAGGGTCGTTCCAGAACTTGTAAAGGTACCAGCTTGCCAGCAGGTAGAGTTCTGGGTGCCTTACATTGTGCACAGGTGGAACACGAGGCGATGAAGTCGTGAATGTCCCTGTGCATATGTTCCCACCAGAATCAGGTAGGAAGCTGTCGAGTGTGGGTTTCTCCAGGATGACCAGATGCCAGCAACGAGTGAGCCCAACTTATGAGACGCTCTCGGAATTTCAGCCATTACATACTTGCGATTCAGAGGACACAGAACTGGACTGGGTTGATGCCTCAGTGCCCTGTTGATCTTCTCCTCAATTTCCCACTGTATGGGGGCAACAACAATCCCGGGGTAGAGGATGGGTTTGGATTGACCTACCCCTTGGTCCCGGGTCTCGTCACAAAACATACGAGATAAGGCATCCGCCTTGGTGTTGTGTGCGCCCAGGTGATAGGAAATGATAAATTTGAAACGGGAGAAAAACAGCGACCATCTGGCCTGCCTCGAGTTCATTCTCTTAGCATTCCTAAGATATTCCAGGTTCTTATGGTCCGTTAAAACCAAGAATGGGTGCTTGGCACCTTCCAGCCAATGACGCCACTCCTCAAGGGCTAGTTTGATGGCAAACAGTTCTTTGTCCCCAATGCCATAATTCCTCTCAGCAGACATGAGCTTGCGCGAAAAAAAGGCCACCGGGAATAGCTTGCTGGGACAACCTGAGCGTTGAGATAGGACAGCACCTACTCCAACATCCGACGTGTCGACCTCCACCATCGTGAAAGGTAAAGAGGGATTGGGGTGTTTAAGGATGGGAGCCGTCGTGAAGGCTCTCTTCAAGTCCCTGAATGCTTTCTCTGACAGCAGGGTCCACTCGAAACCCTTACCATCAGCTTGCAAAAGAGATGTTAGGGGGTGGGCGATACTGCTGTAATTGCGGATGAATCTGCGATAAAAGTTAGCAAATCCTAGGAACCGCTGAAGACCCTTAATGGACGTGGGCCTGGGCCAGTTCGGGATAGCCTCCACTTTGCTGTCGTCCATGGTGATCCCACTGGAATTGATTATGTACCCCAAGAACGTGACAGATGTGAGATGGAACTCACATTTCTCTCTCTTAACGAACAACTGATGTTTCAGGAGCCTGGTGAGTACTTCTCTGACTTGTGTAATGTGGGTCTCAAGATCAGGAGAGTAGATTAGGATGTCAATATAAGTGATGACAAACTTGCCCAGAATGTCCCGCAGCACGTCAGCACAGAAATACCGATGGTGCATTGGAGAGACCGAAAGGCATAACTCGGTATTCATAGTGCCCCTTGGTAGTGCTGAATGCAGTTTTCCACTTGTTCCCCTTCTGAATTCTCACCAAATTATGGGCACTAGGCAGATCTAATTTCGAAAAGATGGAACTAGGGGGAGTGGGTATAGGTAGCTCTTAGTGATCTGATTCAAGCCTCTGTAGTCAATATAAGGCCTCAGGGTCCCATTCTTCTTCTTTACAAAGAAGAACCCTGAGGAGGCGGGAGACGTGGAGGAACAGATAAAGCCTTGGGCCAGAGATTGGTTAATGTAGTCCTCCATTGCCTGTTCCTCATCCTGACTGAGAGGGTAGATCCTTGATTGAGGTAAGATGGCTCCCTCCAGGAGCTCGATGGCAAAGTCATAGCTTCTGTGCAGAGAGAGAACCGTGGCCCTTTTTTGGCTGAAGGCCTCGCTGAGGTCCCAGTACTCCTTGGGGATCCCAAGTACAGAAATGGTGACCAAACTCTCCACGATGGTGGACGAAATGACATGCTTGGGGTACTGGAGACAGTAGCCAAGACAGTGTGTAGACCATTCGTTTATTTCTCGCCATTGCCAGGAAATGCTGGGGTTGTGAGTGTGTAACCAGGGTAGTCCCAGAATGATGGGGTAAACAGATGACTGGATGACAAAAAGCTGAATGCTCTCCCTGTGAAGTGCGCTGGAGATCAAAGTAATGGGTTCCGTGAGAGAGGAAACAATACCGTCACCCACTGGATCACCATCCACAGCAGACAAATGGAGCCTGCTGGAGAGTTGCGTGGTGAGAATGTGAAGTTGCTGTACCAACTGCGCGGAGATGAAGTTGCCCTGGGCTCCGGAATCAATCAGCACTAGAGAGACAACATTCTGGTTAGAGTGTACCAAGGTGACCGACAACAGAAAAGATTGCGATACCAAGCCTGGGGGAAGTATACTCCCCCGACATGGAGCTGAGTTGCCAGAGCGAGCGGGCCTCAGGCGACAATCTCGAATCTTATGCGCGGTAGAACCACAATATAGGCATAACCCCCTGCGCAGTCTTTGCTCTCATTCTTCCCGAGTTAAACGAGTGAAATCGCATTGCATGGCCTCTGTGGGCTCAGATATGGGACCAAAGTCCCTGGGCGAAGGTAGGTTTTGGACACTGTAGGCCCCAGAAAGGCCTGTGTGGGAAATGCCTGACTCCCATGGTTTTCCTCCATGGAGACGGTTCTGCAGGAGTTGGTCGATGCATATAGCACGACTTATGAACTCTTCCAGGGATAAGTTCTCGCCGCTACATGCCAGTTCCGTTTGACTTCAGAACGAAAACCATTGCGAAAGACAACGAGGAGAGCCTCCTCATTCCATCCACTCCCTGCAGCCAGAGTGCGAAACTCCAGTGAGTAATCTGATACCGAACGGCCCTCCTAAGTTTCAAGAGAAGCTCACCCTTAGAGCGGCCCTGATGAGGGTGATCAAACACCATCCGAATCATCTCCTTAAATTGAGCATAAGATTTGTCCTTTACCTGAGGCCAGGTAGTGGTGACCCACTCCAGTGCTCTTCCAGTTAATCGAGAAATCACAAACACAATGCGGGCACCATTCTTGCTAGGAGGTGAATTCTGGAAGAACATGTCGAACTGGAGAAAAAGCTGCTGCACAAATTCGGTCTACCATTAAATTTTTCCGGCTTGACAATATTCAGTTCCTTCAAGTCCTCAGTGGTCCAGTTTAGCTTAAGCATATTTCCTTTTATTCCTTTCTATGCATCTTGTAAGTTTTCCCTTAAAGTTGGCCAGTTTGTATCACATTCACTAATCTTGTATGGCCCTGGCCTTATCCTTATTTCTGCTTTTTGTTTAGCACAAACTACACAATTTTCTTGAGAAACATCTCTATCTGTTAATTATGCCCATCAATATCACCAATTTTTTTCTTGCCTCTCTTAGGTCAGTTATTTCTAAATTAATCCACCCATTCACTGTAATATCTCTCAGTGAATACTGAGAATGAGAATGTCTTCTGCTGGTTCTTATTGTTGTGTTGTCTCTTCTGTCTCCGTTTGGGTGGGTATTATTGCTTCTCTTCCTTGTTGAGGGTCTGGTTCTGTTCCTAAAGCTTTCCCAATGTGGATGTCACTAAATTCCCTCATCCAGCTGAGGTCATCAAACTCAATGGTTGGGAACTCTTCTGGTCTGGTACCTGAGTGCTCTGGACTGGAGGGTTCTCGCCTGAGTCCTCTCAGCTTGCCCCTTGGCTTGGTGGAGTGCTGTCAATACTATCAATAGGAACATCAGGGATCTCAGCATGGGTGTCAGTATCCCTTCTACCTTCTTCCACACTCTCTTTCCTACTTGCATCTTCTTTTGGTCTAGAGTCTGGCATTGTGTTTGTCTCTTCTTCAACCTTTTGGTGTTCTTCCTCCCCCAGACCACCTTCAGTGGATACTTTCTCTTCCTGTGCTTGACCACTTTCAACAGTTTCCAGCCATCTGGTTTTGCTTCTGGTGAGGACTCCGAGTCACATTCTGGTGGCAATTGCCGTATTCGTCGTGAATGGCACTTGGTCCTTGTCTTCCTGACTGAGCTGGTTCAGGTGACTGTGTTTCTGTTCCTTGTGGCGAATCCTGCACTTCGACCTTCTCGCGTTGCTAGAGTGCAGAGATTCAGATGGTACCATGTAGGCGTTTCTTCCTCTTGCACACCTGTGGACATTGCTTTCTTGACCAGGTATGGAAACTCTCTTCTTGGGAGATCACACTTTCCCCTGAAGACTCTCATATAGACCTAGTCACCTTATATCACATTTCATTTCATTTCATTTACATTTACAGTATTTAGCAGACGCTCTTACCCAGAGCGACTTACAAGTTACACAGTCTTACAATCCAAGCAATCGTGGGTTAAGGGTCTTGCTCAAGGACTCAACAATGGCAGCTTGGCAGAGGTGGGATTTGAACCCTGGTCCATAGTTCAGTATCTTAACCACTAGGCTACCACAGGATATCACATTCAGATTCTCCTCCTCTGGTTCCCTCTCTCTCCCTTTCCTGCTAAAAGATAGCTCATAAACTTGTTCATGCGTTTATAACCTCAAGGTTGGATTACTGTAACGCCTTACTTACTGGATGCTCTAGTAAATCTATAAATAAACTTCAGTTAGTTCAGAATGCAGCTGCCCGAGTGCTAACTCGAACTAGAAAATTATGTCTCAATCACTTCCTGTTCTATCATCACGCACTGGTTACCAGTCAAATAATTTCGCATTGATTACAAAATACTTCTTATAACTTATAAAGCTCTACATGGCCTGGCCCCACATTATCTGAGTGACCTCTTAGAGTTTTACAATCCAACCCGTCTACTTCGTTCGCAGGGTACAGGACTTCTTTTAGTTCCTAGAATTAAAAAAGTCACAGCAGGGGGAAAGGCTTTCTCATATCTGGCCCCCCAACTATGGAATAAACTTCCCACTTTAGTTTGAGACTCAGACACTCTACAAAGTTTTAAGTCTAGACTATAGACATACCTATTTACACAGGCTTTTGACTAGATTTAGACCAGGATGCATGGATTGGGTCACTGGGGCCGGAGTCTGGAGTCATGTCTGGCCTGCCTGCCTTGTCCGCTAGCCGGGAGTGTCGAGTGGGCGGTCTGGCTGAACTGGGCTTCAGTCCTCGTGATCTTGACTCATACATCCTTGCCTTAGAATAAGGGCAGAGCTGGGGGTTCATAGTCAAAGAGTCTTATGGTGATCAGAAACGTTGGGTTGCTGTCTTCTGCCCGTGGGGTTGCCAATGTCTCATGTGATCCCTCTTGGCTGTGTTTTCCTACCAGTTCTCCTCTTTCTAGCTATGCTGGTATAGCTAATGCTGCCGGGGTCTCATTCTACACTTGGCATCAGTGATTGACATGGCATCAGTGACTTTTAATAGACACTGTGCTCTTAATCAATAACTAATTACAATTTCTGTTTTCTCTCCGAGCTGTGTTCCGGCAGTTCCAGCCCCACACATGATGTTCATCTGTTGTAGCTCCACTGTGCATAATTCCACATTTATTCGACAAGACTCCATGACTTTAGTTCGCTCTTAGATTTATCATCATACCCGAAGCCACTTAATGCGATGTGAATACTTCACATTTTATTCGAACTTTGACTCCATGACTGTAGTTTCGCTCTCAGATTTATCATCATACCCCGGCCACTTTAATGTCGATGTGGCGCATACTTCACATTCTATTACGAACTTTGACTCCATGACTTTAAGTTCGCTCTTAGATTTATCATCTACGCCGCCCAAGGAGGTTGGGGTCCCTTTTTGTAGTCTTGGTCCCCTCCCAAGGTTTCTTCCTAGAAACTAGGGAGTTTTTCCTTGCCACTGTCGCCCTAGGCTTGCTCAATTTGGGATTGGACGTAGTTATTAGGAAATAATCTAAACTTGTAAAGTTGCTTTGAGACAATGCTCCACTGTAAAAAGTGCTATATAAATAAATCTGACTTGACTTGACTTGACTTTGTGTACTTTATTTATTTTTTTCACATACTCTTTTATGCCAAGTTGCAAACCTGCTAGGCTTGAGCCTTTCTGGATCATTGAATAGAGTGGGATAGACTTTGGTTGCATGTTGTTCTGTTAGCGCTTGTGCGGTAAGCCATTAATGCCAAAGGAAGAGCTTGCACCCAGTTCAGTTTGGTTGTTTCACATATTTTTTGCCAGTTTGGCCTTTAGTACTTGATTAGCTCTGTCTACCATTTCCTGACTTTGAGGATGGAATCACTTCTCTGCACATGAATTTAACTACAGTGTCTGCATTTTTGTGTTGGGCTGGTACTGCTTCTATCCACTTGCTGAATCTGTATACCACCAACAAGTACCTTTTTCTTTCCACTGTTCTGATCATGTCTGTGTAATCCATGGTAATATGCCTAAAGAGCCCTTCCAGGTATTAGAATGTGTGCAATTGGAGCTGTTATTCCTTCCTTACATTATTCTTAATGCAAGTTTCACATATTCCTAGCATTGCATCTACAAATTGCTATAAATTTGGTGCCCAAAATCACACAATTTTGCAATTCTCAGTACCTCCCCACTTGCGCAATGGTCAACACCAAGCACAACCAAAACTAGCATTAAGAGCAGTCTAACGTGTGCCACTGTAAGGCCATTGGCATTTCTCCAATGCCCTTCTGTATCTTTTGTGGCTCCTCCTTCCAGAGTTTCAGCTCATCAGATCATTCAGATCCTTGGATGTCAACTATGTATTTTAGTGTTATCTGTTCAGTCAATTCTTATGTGATCATTTGGGCTGCAAGGTCACTTCCTGTAGCTTTTTGGCAACGTCGTCAGCTGCATTGTTTCCTCTGGTCACTAAGTTGTTGTATTTGCTTTGTGCAGGGTATTTAATTATTACTACCTATCTAGCCAACTTTAGAGCTGCTAATAAAGCACTAATAAATTTGCCATGGTTTTTACCATTGGTTTTTACAAATCCCTTAGCTTTCTATTTGACACCAAACAGACATACACCATGTGCATTGTCAAAGTCTGTGTAAATGTTTGCTGTCAAATCCTTCGCTAATTTGCAAGCCTCTGTCAGAGTTATTATTTCTGCTAATTGAGTTGAACATGGTTGACTGCATGGTTCAGCTTTCATAACCATGGTTTGACAATCACTGGCCATTTGGAACACTGCATAGGTTGCTTTTAATCCATCATGATCTCTGTAACTTGAGCCATCTACAAACAGATTGAGATCTGTCTTTGCTACTTCACTAGCACTAAGATCTGCATGTAGTTTACAGTATTTGTCTACTTCTGCCCAGCATTCATGAGGCTCACCATCATCCTCAGTCATCAGAGCCTCTGCTGGGGTTGTCAACTTACAAACCTTCAGCAGCATGTCTGGTTGACTTAACAGTCTTTCCATTGCCAGGACCCTTGGTCCTGTCAGGACAAATTGTCCTTTTTCTAGTAGTTCCACTACCTTGCCATGTGTGAAGTTAGTGACTGTATGGTGACACTGCTGGCTTTGTCATACATTAGTACTGTTGCACTAAGGCCTCTATAGCATGACGTGCTATAAGGCCTCTATAGTAGACGTGCTAGTTCCACTTCAGAAAATCTACAAGAATAATAGGCTACTGGCTGTCTCTTTTTTCTGTGTTTCTGACTCCTCCATCAATACTGCTGTAGCAAAAATCTGGTCATGTGCAACATACAACTAAAATGGTTGAGCATAATCAGGTAATTTCAAGGCCAGAGCCTGCTGTAGCTTACTTTTAATGTTCTGAAATGCCACTTTCCACTTTTGTTGCATAAAACTCTATCCAATCCGAACTACACTAAGCCTGAGAATTTCATCATAGCAATGCCAGTGGTTTGGGTGCTTTGGCAATGGCTTCCAAGTGTTCATCTGAAATATGTTTCTGGTTACCTGAAAGTCAAATACTCCACCTCAGTTTGACAGTACTGAAGTTTGGTCAGTGAAGCCTTGTGTCCCTTCTTAGCCAAGTATGCAAGGACTGAGTCATCATGACAGGTAACTCATCAGGTGAACAAATCAGAAAGTCATTGATATATTGGATCACTGTACTTTTTAGTTGTATCCATGCATCTTCAAGGTCTTCCTTCAAAATATGGTTAAACAAATGGGGTGAGTGTTTAAGGCCTTGAGGCATGTGAGTATATGTATAGTGTTGCTCTCTAAATGTAAAGGCAAAAAGCAATTGGCCTTTCTGGGCCAATCGAACACAAAAAAATGCTGAATACAAATCAATCACAGTGAAATTAGTTGCTTCAGGAGGAATATTTGTCAACAGGGTGTGAGGGTTTGGAACCTGCCAATGGTAATGTACCAAATGGTACTTTTGATCATCCGCTTTCAATACTGGGTGTATGGGTGTGTTTGCTGGAGATCGAACTGGTATTAGCACTCCTGCAGCTAGCAAGACTTCTATTATTTTGTTTATACCCTGCTCTGGCTCTGGTTTTAATGGGTACTAGGGCTTATAGGATCGGTGACAATTAGGTCTAATTCGAATTTTGACTGGTTGCATGCCTTTAATCAATCCAACATCAGTATCATGTTGTGACCAAAGTTGTTTTGGGACCTTGACTAACATTTCTTCTTTTAGTTGTATCTTCCCTTCCCCTTGGTACATTTCTGCTTGTACAAGGATCTTTACTACCTGAGGTATTGCCAGAGCTGTTAGTTCTGCTTTTATCCTGATGTAACTTCCATATTTTATAATAATAACACAAGGATGTTCTGTCATGCTCTCTTCTAGTAGCTTCTGTAGGATCTAGATGTTTACTCTTATACCCTTCGTTCACCAGCAAACTAATATGGGGCTTGGCATGTATGTGTTCTTTATCTAGGTTATTTGGTTCTATGCTAAAGGCTGCTCCTATTCTTACTATATAGATGGCTGTTGCTTCTAACTGTACAGTCTTTGATTGTCTTGCCATCCACCTTTGTGCCTTTTAGGATCATCATCTTCTTCTTCAAGGAACTGAACAGTGCAGTGTTTTGGTTTTGCAGGTTCTCTTGCTTCAGGGAGGTGGGATTGGACAAACTTCTTCCAGGGGTCCGATGCTTTCCGTACTTTATGGTCTGTCTGACCAAGCCAATAGACTGTCTCGTACCACACAGTTCTCTTGTCTGTGAGGCTGCTCATTACCATTTGAGGGCAGGTTTGTGCAGGTGTAGTAATGATCACTCCATCAGGTGTGCAGAGGATTTTGCAGTTCAGTTGACATAGGACATCACTCCCTAATAAGTTAATAGGAGTATTTGCTGATACAAGGATCGCAAACTTTACTTGTTATAGTCCAACTTACACAGGTGGACAAAATTGTTGGTACTCCTCAGTTAATGAAAGAAAAACCCACAATGGTAACAGAAATAACTTTAATCTGACAAAAGTAATAATAAATACAAAGTCTATGAAAATTAACAAATGAAAGTCAGACATTGCTTTTCAACCATGCTTCAACAGAATTATTAAAAAAATAAACTCATGAAACAGGCCTGGACAGAAATGATGGTACTCCTGAAAAATGTGACCAAAGGGACATGTTAAATCAAGGTGTGTTCACTAATTAGCATCACAGGTGTCTACAATCTTGTAATCAGTCAGTGGGCCTATATATATAGGGCTTCAGGTAGTCACTGTGCTGTTTGGTGACAAGGTGTGTACCACACTCAACATGGACCAGAGGAAGCAAAGGAAAGAGTTATCTCAGGACATTAGAAAGAAAATTAAAGACAAGCATGTTAAAGATAAAGTTTTTAAGACCATCTCCAAGCAGCTTGATGTTCCTGTGACTACAGTTGCATATATTATTTGTAAATTTAAGACCCATGGGACTGTACCCAACCTCCCTGTACGTGGACAAAGGAAGAAAATCGATGGCAAATCAAAGAGAAGGCGAATATGAATGGTAACAAAAGAGCCAAGAAAAACTTCTGAACTTCAAGCTCAAGGAACATCAGTGTAAGATCACACCATCCGTCGATGTTTGGGCCAAAGTGGACTTAATGGGAGACGACCAAGGAGGACACCATTGTTGAAAACAAAAAAAATAAAAAAGCCAGACTGGAATTTGCCAAACTACATGTTGACAAGCCACAAAGCTTCTGCGAGAATGTCCTATGGACAGATGGGACAAAGATGGCACTTTTTGTCAAGGCACATCAGCTCTTTGTTCACAGACGGAAAAATGAAGAATATCAAGAAAAGAACACTGTCTCTACTGTGAAACATGGAGGAGGCTCTGTTATGTTCTGGGGCTGCTTTGCTGCATCTGGCACAGGCTGTCTTGAATCTGTGCAGGGTACAATGAAGTCTCAAGACTATCAAGGAATTTTAGAGAGAAATGTGCTTCCCAGTGTCAGAAAGCTTGGTCTCAGTCACAGCTCATGGGTCTTGCAACAGGATAATGACCCAAAACACACATCTAAAAACACCCAAGAATGGCTAAGAGGAAAACACTGGACTATTCTGAAGTGGCCTTCTATGAGCCCTATTTTGGAAGGAGCTGAAACATGCCATCTGGAAAAGGCACCCTTCAAACCTGAGACAACTGGAGCAGTTTGCTCATGAGGAGTGGGCCAAAATACCTGCTGAGAGGTGCAGAAGTCTCATTGACAGATACAGGAATCATTTGTTTGCAGTGATTGCCTCAAAAGGTTGTGCAACAAAATATTAAGTTAAGGGTACTATAATTTCTGTCCAGGCCTGTTTCATGAGTCTATTTTTTTTATAATTCTGTTGAAGCATAATTGAAAAGCAATGATTGACTTTCATTTGTTCATTTTCATAGACTTTGTATTTATTACTTTTGTCAGATTAAAGTTATTTCTGTTACCATTGTGGGTTTTTCTTTCATTAACTAAGGGGCAGCAACAATTTTGTCCACGTGTGTATATGTTGATGGAGTCTGTCATGGGATCAGAGAACCCTATGGTCTTCACAAAACATTCTGACAAAGGGAGATGGAAGGCAGCTTGTGGTTTTACACAGGTAAGGACTGCTTCTGAGACAAACATCATTCGTATCTTCTTACCTTCCACTTGAAAGTGCAGGATGGGTTCATCTTCAGGCTTTTGACTGATGACTGGCAGTTGCCCCTCCCCCTCAAAATTCTCTGGGCATCCCTAGTATCCTTCGGGCCTCCCTTTCCAGGAATTGGCAGGCCCAGTTCCTCCTTGTTGAAGTTGTGGAAGTTGTGGAGGTTGGTATTGTTGATATGCTTGTTGATGACATCCTTGCTGATTTCACTGATTATGTGTTGGTCTTGTGCAGTCTCTTGATAAGTGTCCTTGTGTCTTCTTTTTGCCAGCATTAATTTGTATCTGTGCCAGCTTTCTGTTTTCTGCCATGACCTGCTCTCTCATTTGTTTTTCTTGCTTCTTGTATCTTTCATAGACATGAATCACATTATCATAGAACTGGTTCAGTGACATCTTCAGTCCTACCACTTCAACCAGCTTGTTGACCACTGCCATTGGCAGGCCTTTCAGCAAATTGTCTCTATAGATCACTTTCAACAGGGTGTCTTGTTCTGAATCTTTTCCCAGTTCTTGCTTCCAACTTCTCACATTCATGTATATAATGACCTGCACTTTGCCATTATTTTATTGGGTCTGTGTACAGCATGTCTGGTCTCACCTTTGTGGAATACTTGCTCTTCAGTCCTTCCCATACTTCTTTTCTGATTTTATTGAATGGTAAGTTATCATAGTCATATGCATTTTCACCCACTAGTTTTTCCAAGCCTACTTCTATCAGTATTTCTTTAGGCCAGCCTTATTGTTCGAGCTAGCAATGCTTTTATATCTACGGCGGCCAGCATTTTTCGTTCCATCAATTCCTCCAGCTTTTCAATCCATCTGTAGGCAACTTCAGTAATGTCTGGCAATTTGTCCATCAGGACCTCTCTGTCCATCGTAGACCACAGTACATATTCTGGTCTACCCTTTCTCCATAGCAGTGGAAATTGGAGTTTGGGTTCCACTGTCAGTCCAGGAACTGATTTGTCTTTCAGTTCCTGAAGGAGCTTTTCATGTTCCTTCCGATATTTCAGTGGGGCTAGTGGACCTTGTGGGGTTTTCAGCCATCCAGTTGTCTTGTTACTGGCCTTTCTTTTTCTCTTACTCCTCTGGCAAAACAATTAGGTCCTCAGGAAGGGGAGGGTCATCTCCATCTGATTCTTCTTTATCTGCTTTCATTTCCTCTCCCTGCTCCTCCTTCTCCTTCATAAATAATTTCCAGACTCAGCTTGGATTTTGCTTTCCACTCTTTCATCCCCTGAAGTTCTTGTGCAACTTTTCGCAGGTATCAGTCTTTTTCTTTTATATCTTTTTCTTTTTTCTTCAATATCTTTTCAATTTTTGATTTCTCTCTTTCAAGTCCTTCAGCTCTTTTTCATTTGATTCCATTCCTGCATGGGCCTGGCTTTATAATTCTTCTTCGTCTCTTTGTACAATCACCAACTCTTCTTTTTCTCTGAGCATTTTCTTTCTGATACTCCTCCCTCATCTGCTGCACCATACGTTTAGCCTCTTCATAAACTTTCAACATTGTTTATTTTTCCTCACTGCCTGTCCTTCCATCTCAATTACTTGTTGCACCTACTGTGGGGCTGGTATAGGATTGATTGGAGCTATTGGTTCTGCATATGGTGGAGGTCTTTCTTTTTCTGTCTCCCTTCTGCATTTCTCTGTCTTAGCCAGTGCTTCTGCCTTCTCCTTACAGTCTTATTATGTGAAAGCTCCATAGCTCTCTTTTCCTGTTGCTTTTGGCTCTGGTCTTCAATTTAGTACACCTTGATACATTTTTCCAACCATTCACACTTGTCTCTGTTCCAAATTCCACCTCTTAGCCACCCATCAACAAATTGTTTAATCTGCCCACTTTTTATCATATTTTTTCAGGTCTTTCTCTAGTTCCAAAACTCTCATTCCCCTTTCTTTGTTAAGAGCCATGGCTTCACTGAATAAAGTTGGATCTTTTCACTTTTAAAACTTCCAAATTTTCCACTCCTTTTCACTCTTTTGAATTCTGACCAGGTTTTGCTCAACAACCATGCTGATGGAGGTTTTTAGAGTTCTTTCTATTTTCTTCTCTCTATGGGTAGGTCATTGCATGCTGGTTCCCAGCTGCCCCAATCCATGCCAGTCCCTCAACTGACTTGTAGTGCTTTCAGTACTCTGTATCACTGACAATCTCTTGTGACAAAAGCACAAACACCCAAGCGTTGAGTTGAGTCAACCTTAACCTAAGTTATTGGATCCCTGTAGCTGTCTCCCTCGCGAGTTCTCAAATCCTTAGGGTTTTATTCCAGATTCCCTGTTTTAGGAAACCGTCCCACTTTGGGAATGTCCACCCAAGGTGTCTTATTCCAAGCTACATTCTTAGGATCATTCACACCAGCGTGAATCGAACACCCAATGCGTGTTGTTCCAAATACCCTACTCTCTCTAACTGATTTCATTCTCAATTGGAGTACTTCCCCAAGCTCACATTCTATGCCGTCCTAAACCTATTGTACACTGTATTGCCATTATTCCTCGGTTGGTATCTCTCAAATCTCTTTATCTCTCATATTTCGACTAAATATTTCTAAAAAAAAAAACTTATTCAAACACACACATCTACACTCACACACAGTTCTGCTTCCTGCAACCCTTTTTTTTTGTTTGTTTGTTTTTTTTTTTTTGTTTTTTTTTTACAAATTAAACTTTTACCACTATTTACCACACAATTGTTCTTATTATTTGGAATTTAGCCTAGTAGCACTCTTACCATCCAGACATTCATTCTCTATCTCTTTAGCAAACACAGAATGAATGTAAGCTTAAAATGCTTACCTTTTTGTAGGTGACCACTTTCTGTGAATGCCCGTCGGTCTGGATGCGGTGCCTCCTATGGTCTTCCTTTTCTAATCCTGTTTGTGACTTTTTGTTGTTTTCCACGCCACTATTATTTCTGACTCAGGGGCTTTCCTGCCCTGGAAACCACCTAAATCAAATGCCCATGAGCTAATCATTGCATTAGTTTTATAGTTTTCTTTTTTTATATAAATTTAGTTAGACTCCTGACTATTTTATTTGACATTTTATTATATATTTAAAGTTATTATGTGGTTATTCATGGACGGCCTAATATACATGTACGGGTTTTCTGTAAGCCAGACTCATCATGTTTATCACTACTTTTTATTTATCATACTATAGTTTATCATACTATTTTTAAATGGTTATCAGTCTAAGAGGGTGAGTCAAGGTAGGGACATTTGTAGTATTTGGTGCCATTTGAGTCCCACGACATAATATGGAATATTTTGTGTAAAAATGGGCTAATACTTACAGTATTTGTAATGTTATTTGTAAATGTTCAACCCTCTTTCTACCATAGGAAACAATGATTAGTTCCTATGATTAATTTTAAATAATTACTCTGATTGTAATGGAAGAAGCCTAAACTGACATGTTGCCAGTCATGTTTGCTCAACGTCTTTTACAAATATAAGTAATGTAATTTACTTTCATAAAAGATTAGTTTAAATGGAATACATGTATTTGTCTCAAAGTCCAAAAAATGTCTTGTCTTGTCTCAAAGTCAATGCCCAACACCCAGGGCCTTTAAGATTACCCGAAAGCTAACAATTGGATGCTTTGTTTAATAAGTAGAATTTGGATTTGAATTAGGGAAGCTTGGTGGGTATAACTGTCCTCTCACAGCATGAAGATCCTGGGTTCAATCCCCTGGTGGAGCACTCTGGGTACTTTCTGTGTGAAGTCTGCATGTCCTCCCTGTGTCCATGAGGGTTTACTCCAGGTGCTCTTGTTTCCTTCCACAGTACAAAGACATGCTTTAGGTTAATTGAATATGCTAAACGGGTCCTAGTGTGTGTGTGTGCCCTACAAAGGATTCGTACTCTGTCTATTGTTGTTCCTGCCTTGCAACCCTATTCCACTTACTAGGCACCAACTTTCCTGCGACCCTGTCCAGGATTGAGTGGATGTGAATGGATTTGAATTATTGTAGATGTACATTCATTGTGTGTTTGTGTGTGCGTGTGAAACACTAGAAAGTGTTAAAATAACTACACAGTTAAAACATTAATTGATTTAGCATAAAAAGCAAGTAATCTGGTTGTCCTAAGTTTACAGAATGTAAAACACAGATTATTGTTCTTCTAACTTGCTATTAGAAGTTACTTCATTCATTCATTCATTCATTCATTCACTTTCTTATCTACTTATTCCTGGTGCCTAGTGGCATAGGGTGCAAGGCAGGAACAACCCTAGGGCACCAAACCATTGTAGGGCACATACACTCACACCCTAGTGCCAATTTAAAGTATAAAATAAACCTAATGCATGTCTTTGGACTGCGAGAGGAAACCGGACTTAACCCAGCCAGAGACGGGGAGGACATGCAAATTCCACACAGAAAGTACACAGACCTCACCACCAGGGGATTCAACTCATGACCTTTTTGCTGTCAGGCGACACTGCTAACCAACGAGCCACCATGCCACCTTATTAGAAGTTCAATGTAATCATAATTTTACATTTTTACATAAATAATAATTCAAAATTTTACAATAATTTATTTTACTAGTTTGATGGTTGGTGGTGTGGACATGAGTTGCCTGCTTTTAATGAAATGCATGGACATCTGTCTATGAACTGAATCTCAAGAGAAGTGGGTCATGTAGCAAGACAACAACCAAAGGCACATAAGTCGTTCCACCAAAAAATGGTTAAAGAAGTGTAAAGTTAATGTTTTGGAATGGCAAAGTCAAAGTCCTGATCTTAATCCAATCAAAACGTTGTGAAAGGGCCTGAAGTGAGCAGTTAATGTGAGCAAACCCTCCAACATCTCAAAGTTGAAGCTGTTCTGTATGGAAGAATGAGCTAAAATTCCTCCAAGCCGGTGTGCAGGACTGATCAACAGTACAGGAAACGTTTAGCTACAGTTATTGCTGCACAGGGGGGTCACACCAGATACTGAAAACAAAGGTTCAAATACTTTTGCCACTCACTAATATGTAATATTGGATCATTTTCCTCAATAAATAAATGAGCAAGTATAATATTTTTGTCTCATTTGTTAACTGGGTTCTCTTTATCTATTTTTAGGACTTGTGTGAAAATCTGACAATGTTTTAGGTCATATCTATGCAGAAATACAGAAAATTCTAAAGGGTTCACAAACTTTTAAGCACCACTGTATGCGTCTTATAGTTTAACAAGCCCTCCTTCAGATAAAATCATAAAATCATGGAAAGTTTTAAATTTATTTATAGAAAGTTACCAAGCTGAAATGGCACCTAATAGTAAGAATGACCCTATACCATTTTACTGGAAGTTCTTGGTATTTCCACTTACATTTTATTACACGTTTAATCACACATATCCAACATTTTGCACTGTAAAAATTCCTTCATCTTACATTTTGACAAACAATTTGCCGAATTTCTTGCCACGGTACCCGGCTTTTTCTTCTGGACCTCTTGGAACTCAGACGTTTAAAGACTACTAGTCAGAATTCCCATCTACACTAAAAGTAATAATAATTTCTATTAAAATAGAGGGTTTTCATCTAGATTTCTTGGAGCATGGACAATAGAATAGTTTTTATCAAAAGTTCATGAAGGCAGTTATGTTAAGCCACCCTCAGTCACAAATTCCATGTAGACTAAAAGCAGGAAAAAATTCTGTCCAAACAGATTGTTTATTCTAGATTTTTTGGAGCATCGACGATTAATAGTTAAAAGAGTTTGTATCAAAAGTTCATGAAGGCAATATTGTTAAGCCCTCCTCAGATATAATTGCTTTTGCCTATTGAAGTATTCATCAATTACTGGACAGGAATGTTTAAATCAACCTGTAACAACAAAAAAGATGTAACATTACTATCAACTTCTTTCAAATCATTTTGAGAATAAGAGTTTACACATTATGCCTAGGCTTTCATCATCAAAATTTAGCTGAGGAAGTCATCAAACTCTGGATACCATCGTCTGCAAAATCTGTAATCAGTTTTGTTCCCTATAAACCCACTGACACATACCCCACCTACTTTCCAAAGTCCTACCAATTCAAGCAAATATTATGTCCTATGCTTCTGCTGTTTAGTAAAATGGATAGAGTTCACCAGTGGTTGTAGCAAAGTCCAAGGGTTCATCGAGTAAAGTTCATAATTTCAGTGCATCCTTCAGTGTTTATGGTTTAGAAATGATGTTCACCTTTTGTGCCCAAAGAATAATCCTTATTATTAAATCACAAAAGGCAAAATCCACAGCACAGGAGATTGAGCCCAAGTACAAGGTACCTACAATAAATTCTTAATCAAGTAATTTCCCAGTTCTCGAGTTCTTGGAACACACAAGCTTAAAGGCTACTTTCACAAATATATGTCACAAAGTACATGTTGACAAAACATATGTTTTTCTGTTTTATTTTTTATTTCTTGGAGCGCAGACGATTAAAGGCTAGAACTGCCTTGAAGACAGTTCTGTTAAGCTGTCTTCAGATATATTTGGCCTTCTTTCAAGTCATTTTTTATGCATTATGACTAGGTTTTCATTATCAAACTTGAGTAGAGGAGAGTTTTGAACCATTGATGTCTGTCTGTATTATAGGCCCAGCACACTTCTCCTGCACCAATCTGCTTGTTTGTCAGTCCAGGTGGGATGCAAACCCACAATACCTGGTTTAGGAGGCCACTACATTATGTATTACTGTAATGGGGCTATCTCATGGAGAACGTTTCATTTGATTTAGATTGTAACAAACAATGGAAATTTTTTACAATGCCACTCGGCTCAAGATTTTCTTCTGGAGTTCATGGAACACAGTAGAATGGGTTCTGCTGCACAGTGGAACATGTGCAGAAGAATAATGCACTTTTTGTGAACACTTTATTGAATTAGATCTTTAAATGGCAGAACCGTTCTATCAGATAACCACATTTGTTAAAGTAATTAACAAACAAATGCTCAGTGGGCCTGTGGCTGTATCACTTTGTCTATTTCTTTTTACTTTCTTTACTAAATACACCAACACACTTAAAAACAAAATTGTATTCCACACATCCCCAAACGTAACCTGTAACATGCAAGGCGTGAGGCTTGTCGTTTGCCTGCCATCTAGTGGTTAATATAAGACTTATATTTCATAATTTATATTTTATAGGACCCTTAGTTCTAGTGAAGGGAAATCTTAATGCTTCGGCATACCAAGACATTTTGGACAATTGTTTGCTTACAGCTTCATGGGAACAGTGCATAGTTTTGATCATTTGTTAGCATAGACCAGTGATACACAGACTGTGCTTTGATAGCAAAACAGTTCAATGATTTGTTTATTAAATAACATTTAGTATAAAGTGTTACAATAAATGCTTGGGTCATCTGTATTATTATTTTTGTCTCTTTCTGTCTGTGGCCATGTAACTTAAGCCTGAGTGTGTCAGAGGTCTCTGACATCACATGTGCTGTATTCTGTTTCTTGGAGCCTGTGTGAGTTAGTGTTGTGCTTTGCGCTTCATGTCTGCACTTCGTGTTCATTTAAAACACATTTGGAAATTACTCTAGAAACTCTCTTTGATATATACTTTAATACTTGTTTTGCTTGTTTTTGCTTTGGCTGTGGTTTATTGTTCTGGCATCCCAACCAAAGTCTGGGACAGATTTGGGGGCTTGACTGGGATTCCTCTTATTACAACCCTAAATCAAAAAAAGTTGGGACAGTGTGGAAATTGCACATTTTTAAAAATGTAGTGTTCCTTACATTTACTTTGACTTTTACATAATTGCAACAGTATGAATCCAATATATTCTACATACCAGATGCCTTCAATCCCAGAAAAGTCGACGGCACTTGTATGGGGAATAGGGACGAGAAAAGGAAAGGGATGAACGAGGACCCAAGTGCACGGAGTATTGAGCACCTCCAACTGGAGACAGAATGGGATGAGAGGGATAAATGTAGATATAATGGGCAAATGGAAAGGGAAAGAAGGGAATCCACCAAAGTGTGGGAGGCCGGATTCGAACCGGGGAACGAGCAACGGACGTGCCAGGCTGGTGGTGACATCAGAACAGTGCTGGGACGGGGGTAAAGAATGGCAAACACATGAACCGCCGTAAGTGGATTCAAAAGGAATAAGCGGAGCCACTAAGAGGCAAAATAGGGAAGGAAAATAATGTTTAACACATGTGGCTGAAAAAGCCCAAAAAGCGGCGGTAGCGCAAGCAAGGAAGTGTGTAAAGGAGGTGCGCGCAGGTGCAGAAGCGCAGACGAGCCACGATCGCTGAAGCTGCTCGGAAAAACGCTCGGGAAAACTTTAATGAACTTTCCCTTACCTATTACTAGGCCCTATTACCTTGAGCTTCCAAGCTCTACTCAAGTGGCCCCCTTTACGGGACCACCTGTACCTGTAACCCTGACAGGTAGAAAGGAGGAATTCCGAGGAGCGTGGAAGCGATGTGAGCTAACCAAACGTAGCCTAAGGCAACAGTGCAGTGTCAGCGGCCGCTTCAAACGGCTATTTAATGCTGAGAAGCAGGTGCGCCTGATTCTCGTAAACGAGAGGGCGTGCGCGCTGAGTCCTGACGGCAGGTGCGTCCTATGCGGTTCATGCGTTTGCCATTCTCTACCCCCATCCCAGTGCTGCTCTGATGTCACCACCAGTGTGGCCTCTGAACGCGAACATCCTGCCTTGGCGCGATTAGAAGGCTGACGCCGCCCTCTAGTGTCGGAAGAGGGGGATATAACAGTACCCCCACCCAGGGGCGGCTCCAGACATACCCAGAACCGCGGCTCTATCACTGCGGAACTGACGTATGGGACCGGGATCAAGAATGCACCGGGCTGGAACCCAGGACCGTTCCTTGGGACTATAACCCCTCCAGTCCACCAAATATTGCGTGCTGCCCTGGACCTTGCAGGAATCCAGTATCCGGTGCACGGCATAGGCGGGGGGCTCTTGGCCGGCGACCTGAGCCGGGAGACATGAAAGGTGGGATGCACCTTCATGGCGGCAGGTAAGTCCAGATGGTACGCGACCAGATTAATCCAGCGTAGCACCTTGAAGGGCCCCACAAATTTAGGGCCCAGCTTGCCGGAAGCGCCCCTGAGGTCCCGGGTGGACAACCACATCCATTGTCCCAGCCGATAGGAGGGGCGGGCCTGCGCCAGTGGTCGGTGGACCGCCGTATAGTCTCAACATCAGGCCCGACGGCAGCGACGCACAAACTGCCTGGCCGTGGCCACCCCGGCTTCCTCCTCCTGATCCAGGAAGAGAGGCGGAGCAAAGCCAAACTGGGTCTCAAAAGAGGACATGCCCAGGGCCGAGTGGTTGAGGGTGTTATGGGCCAGCTCCGCCCACCTCAACTGTTCAGACCAGGTGGAGGGGTTCTTAGAGGTGAGACAATGGAGCATGCAGGCCAGGTCCTGGTTGACCTGCTTGGTCTGCCCGTTAGACTCGGGGTGGAACTCTGATGACCGGCTGGCCGTGGTGCCCAAGAGGCGGCAGAAGGATGTCCAAAACCGGCTAACAAACTGGGGGCCGCGGTCCAAGACCAGGTCGCGGGGTATCCTGTGGGTGTGCACTACCTGGTGGAGGACCAGATCCGCCATCTCCTTGGCTGAGGGAAACTTGGGGAGCGGCACGAACTTACAGGCCTAGGAAATGTTGATAATGGTCAGAACGACCGTATTGCCCCTGGACGGGGGTAAGCCGGACACAAAGTTCAACGAGATATGGGACCAGGGTCGGGAGGGGACAAGAAGAGGCTGGGCAAGGCCAGCAGGGTGCTCACGAGGGGTCTTGGTGTGTGCGCAGACCTCGCAAGCCGAGACAAACTGCCTGATGTCAGCAGTCATGCCGGGCCACCAGAACCGCCACCAAAGGAACTCGCACATGCAGGTTCCTCCAGTGTGCACGGTGAATCGGGCCATATGCCCCCAGCGCATGATGCAAGACCGAACTTGGGTAGGGACATACTGACGGCCCGGTGGACCACCCCCCGGGTCGGGCTCACGCCAAAGGGCCTTAGCCAAGGCATCCTTGAGTCCCCAGGTAAGGGTCGCGACAATCTGGGAAGTCGGGAGAATAGGGCCCGGCTGGGGGTCCGCCAGTGGTGGGTCCCACTAATGGGACAAGGCGTCCGGCTTGGTGTTCTTGGAGCCTGGCCGGAAGGACACTGTAAAGTTGAACCGACTACAGAACAAAGACCATCGAGCCTGAAGAGCGTTGAGACACTTTGCCTGCTGAATGTAAGTCAGGTTCTTATGGTCGGTCCAAACTAAGAACAGGTGCTTGGCCCCCTCCAGCCAGTGACACCACTCCAACAAGGCCAACTTGACGGCAAGGAGTTCCCAGTCCCCAGTGGGGTAATTACGCTCCGCCGGAGTGAGACATCATGAAAAAAAGGCGCAAGGGTGAAGCTTGTGACCATCACCTGAGCGTTGCAACAGGACGGTCCCTATGCCGATGTCAGACACGTCTATCTCGACAATACAGAGTTCCTCCAATTCCGGTTGGACCAGAACCGGAGGATTACTAAGATGCCGCTTGATCTCCTCGAACGCGGTGCCTGCCTCCTTGGTCCAATAAAAAGGGCCTGGGGTCTTGCGCTTGAGAGCTGTGAGGAGCACGGCTATCAAGCCAAAGTCCCTCACAAAGCGTCGAAAGAAATTCGCAAAGCCCAGGAAATGCTGGACCAAACGAAGGGAGGTGGGCTCTGGCCAGTTGGCCACGGCTTCGATGTTGGCCGGGTCCATGCGCAACCTCCCCTCGGACACAATGAAACCGAGGAAGGAGACGGATGGCGCATGGAATTCGGATTTATCGAGGTTGGCAAACAGGCCAAACAGGTTGACCGACGTGCTCCCCAAGGGATCGACTGAAAATCAGAATATCGTCGAGGTAGACAAAGACATACCTGTCTAAAGCCTCGCGCAGGACGTCGTTGATTAACCATTGGAAGACGGCGGCCCCCTTTGGTTCATGAGTCCGAAGGGCATCACGAGGTCATGAGAGGGAGGGAGTACCGGTCGTTCACTGTCCTATTTGGCGACGAAAAAGAATCCCGCCCTGGCGAGGGAGGAGGAAGGGCGAATGATTCCACGACTGAGGGAGTCCTTAATATATAACTGCATAGCCTCCCGCTCTGCAGGGCTTAGGAAGAACAACCACCCCCGTGGTGGAGCCCCACCAGGCAGAAGGTTAATGGCACAGTCATAACTGCGATGAGGAGGCAACCCCTGGGCCTGTCCCTTGCTGAAAACCCTGGTGAGATCGTGGTAGCGATCGGAGACGACTGAAAGGTCGACCTGCACTGATCAATCAGGGACTGGATCCTCCGAGCGAGGCATCAAACAGGACTCGGAACAGCGGGGGTCCCAGGCAAAGACACAACGGGTCCACCAATCAATCTGGGGGTTGTGGGCCAGCAGCCAGGGATAACCCAGGACCCCCCCATCACTGGAGGGTAGCTGGAAGGGTGAGCCCCGACGGGGGAATGCAGGAACTGTCTAGGAACAGCCCCCCCTCAACCAAACCAGGGCCTGGCGTTTCCTGATTTCCCGGAGGAAGAGGATAACAAGCCAGTAACCTGACCCATCCCGGCCTGACCAAGCTCCATGGGCTCATCTCCCCTGGGAGGGGCTGGAGAAGGGCCGGAGATGCCGTGGGGAAACCAACCCCCGAGGGCAGGGTGCCGAGCTCACGCACGCTCCTTGCACTGTTTGCGGCACCGAGTATTGAGCGAGATGACCATGTCATAAAGACCGACCAGCTAGGCGGGAGGATCACAAGAGGCCAGGTTGTCCTTAAAGTCCTCATTGAGACCCTTTTGGAACATGACCGCAAGGGCCAGTTCGTTCCAACCACACTCGGCGGCCATGGTCTGAAACTCAATGGCGTAGACCGTGGCCGTCCTCGTCCCCTGGATGAGTTCGGAGAGTCGGACCCCGGCGTCCCGTCCCCCTGAAGGATGGAAAAAGATGTCACGGAGGGCCTGGGAGAAGGCGGCTTCAGTCTGCACTGAGGGAGACCCCGACTACCACTTGGTGGTGGCCCAGTCGATGGTCCGGCCTGTAAGCAGGGACGGCATATAGGCCACTCGTGCCCGCTCAGCGGGAAATTGCGAGGGCCGTTGCTCAAAAGTTAACAAACACTGCAGAAGAAGCCCCCTGCAGCAATCAGGTTCACCACCAAATAATTCAGGGGGGGGGGGAAGAGAGTCCCCGATGGGGGGGGGGGGGGGGGGGGGGAGATGCGAGGACAGCAGGGAGAGGAGGAACTGGAGGTGAGGGGGCTGGATTAGGACCAGCAGTTTATCATTAAGTTCCTTAATATTTACCACCAGGGACTCCACCTGCTGGGTGAGGGCAGCCAGATGCTGCTCATGACGACCAAGGGCTACTCCGTGGCACTGGAGAACCGTGGTCGGTGGTGTAGGGCCTGCTGGGTCCATTCTGGCTGCACTGTACTGTTATGGTATGGGGAATGGGGATGAGAAGGAAAGGGATGAACGAGGACCCAAGTGCAGGGAGTATTGAGCACCCCCAACTGGAGAATGGGGTGAGAGGGAAAAAGGTAGATATAATGGGCGAATGGAAAGGGAAAAAAGGGAATCCACCAAAGTGTGGGAGGCCAGATTCGAACCGTGGATGTTCGCAGTCAGAGGCGAACACGCTACGGACGTGCCATGCTGGTGGTGACGTCAGAGCAGTGCTGGGACGGGGGTAGAGAACGGCAAACGCATGAACGGCCGTAAGCGGATTCAAAAGGAATAAGTGGAGCCACTAAGAGGCAAACTAGGGAAGGAAAATAATGTTTAACACGCAAAAGCTCACGTCGCATCCTCAACGCGGCTGAAAAAGCCCAAAAAGCGGTGGTAGCGCGAGCAAGGAAGCCGCTGTGTGTAAAGGAGGCACGCGCAGGCGCAGAAGCGCGGACGAGCCGCGTTTGCTGAAGCTACTCGGAAAAACGCTTGGGAAAACGCTCTGGATGGCCTAACGCTGTTCCAGAGCATGAATAAACTTTCCCTTACCTATTACTAGGCCCTGACGGTTACCTCGAGCTTCTAAGCTCTACTCAAGTGGCCCCCTTTACGGGACCACCTGTACCTGTAACCCTGACAGATAGAAAGGAGGAATTCCGAGAAACGTGAAAGCAATGTGAGCTAACCAAACTTCGCCTAAGGCGACAGTGCAGCATCAGCGGCCGCTTCATGTGGCTATTTAACGCTGAGAAGCAGGTGTGCCTGATTCTCGTAAACGAGAGGGCGTGCGCGCCGAGTCATGACGGCAGGTGCGTCCCGATCTTGCCTTGGTGCGATTAGTAGGCCTACGCCGCCCTCTAGTGTCAGAAGAGGGGGTTATAACACATGGTTAATATAAGGCATCTTTTTTGCACAGTTTGGTTTAAAATGGCATGCTTGGCAATGGTTTGCCAAAGTAATCCCTTACGCATGTTATTATATCAGCAAGAGCAAATGTTTATTAACAAATGAAATAATGATTTGTCAAATGAAATAATGATTTGTCATTGACTGTATATTTTCTCAGTATATCCGTTCATCGTACACTGGAATAAACCAGTAGTGAAAATACAGCTATATCAGGCATTGGTGTCTCAGGAGAACCTACCTAGCCTGCTCAATATCCATGATTTACGGAGCTTTATGTATGATCAAATCATTTTCTGAGGACACAGGTTTTGCAGATCTGGTTAATGGAGCTGGGGCTAGAGATTAGGTGACAAGACTATCAGTTGCAAGTCTTCCAACTTAGGGAGAAGGATATGTATAGTAGCAGGGAACTGGAAGTATAGGTTGACAAAAGCAGCTGATCCAAAGCCTGTACATCAGCCACAGAGTTTCCATTCCCCTACACTTGTCTTTCCCGCCTCCGCAAGCACACAAGCAGTATGTCTGCTTCGCCACTGGCTACTGATTGGACTCCTCCTGTAAGCATGTCTGGTCCCAACTTTGACATTAATTGTACATTGGTTAAGAAGATCAGGACTGTGAGTTTTGTGACTGTGTGCTCACCTCTACAACTGGAATTAAAGCCTTTTGTCTTTACTGGTTTTGTGTCTCTAAGTGCAGATGGTATGAGAGCCTGTTCAGATATTGTGAGATACTGGTGCAACTCAGTTAATTCTGGATAGCACTCTAAGGTTTTCTGAAAGTTATAGTAGATATGACATGTTAATGTAGGAAGTTGAGTTAGGAGTAATTTGTGTGGTTCTGCATATTGTATACTTGCAGACTAAATAGTTGTCTGATTTTGTTTAAAAAAGTGCTTTTCATTCACAGTTATTAGTCAGTGGTGTTTCTATGAGTTCGGGAAATGAGCAGGTAGTAACCTAGCAGCCAGCAAGGCTGTGACAGATCCTATTACTAGTAGTGATGATTTGAAGAGCAGCAGTACCCTGTAGTGTTCCCTGCTTGTGTGATGACATGTGCCGAAAAAAAAGTACAGAAAGAGGTAATTATAGGAAATTCCATCTTGTGTGCAGACAACCTAGTGTGTGAAAAAATAATTTGTGAAGATGAACCAGCCAATCTGGAGGCATAACACTAATCCTACTCAATCCAGAATTTTGGGTACCTCATTTCAGCACAGAAAAAGGATTCATAATTTGCTTAGTTTTTGCAGTCTATAGCTGGATAAGCCACTGTCCTGTGGCACTGACTATGTTTCCTGAGAAATTGTAAATACCAGCATATACACACTAATGACCACCTCTTAACAACTAAGTTCTGTAGTAATGTGCCAGATTTTAAAACTCATAATATCATGGATGAACACAGGATGAATGGTGTAAAAAGACAGACAGAACTAAAGAGAGCATAAGATAAGACTTTAATTAAAGATGTGTCTGGTCGCGGTTTCATAATTATTGTACTGGGATGTGCCTGTTGACTTTCAAGAGTCACTGAAACAGACCTAAAACAAATTGATAATCAGTTTGAAACAAACTGAAGAATGGAAAATGCGAGTCCTGGTTTTAGCAGCTTGTTGACTTTTGTGCAGGACTGACATCTTAGAGACTATGTTAAAGTTCAGAAGAATTACTTATTTCCAATGTTATTAATAATATATTCACTTAACATTGATGTATTTAATCAAAACGTTTGTGTCACCATTTTATCAAGCAATACGCCATGAGAAGCCATACTATATTACTCCGCTGTGCACTATGCCCTATCAGCACCCTTACCCTTGATAAAATCATGGTATGTCATAGACTCTCATAACTTATTGCTTTAATATACTCCTGAAAACTGTTATACCATGGCTAAGATGGTACAATGCATTTTTACTATCGTCATCAGGCTGTATTCTGGCTCTCACTCTATATATTTGTGTACAAAACAGATGATCCATAACATTGAACCCACCTGAAAGATGGTGTAGGTCCCCCTAATGATGCCAAGACCCATCAAGGTATGGACTCCACAAGACCCTCGAAAGTGTCTTGTTGTATCTGCAAAACTAAACATGGCAAGCAGAGCTTAGTAATTTCTATACTGTGATCCAGGAATGGTGAGTTAAAAGACAAAGCAGAATAGGGCTGAATCTAAAACAAATATTTACTCCTGTCACGCCCGATGGTCTCACTCTGGTTTTCCCCTCGCTCACCTTGGCAGAAAGCAAACGTGACAGTTTCACTCACAGTCCCTCAATGGATCACGTGGGGTTTTGCCAGCCCATCTGGGAATTCCTCCCAGGTCATGGGACCCAGATAAGCAATTGGAAACAGCTGCTTGACACTGTTTTTAAACTCAGCAATGAGAGACACTTATTGTGAGGTGTTGTCTCGGTACCTACCAAGCATGACGTTCACTTGTGTTTCGCGTCCTTCGCGTCCTTCTCCTTTGTGGATTATGCTCTGGTTTCGATTCGTCATCCTGAGTGGATTAAGCACCAGTTTTGTTCTGTTCCCTTGTGTAAAATGTACTCTTTTGTTTGCTCTTTCGCCCATTTCAGATCATATGCCTGTTGTGCCCATCCGCCCATCCACAGTTTGTTTGCTCGATACTACACTTCCCCACTCGTAGCATTAGTGGTAGGTATCTATGTTTTATCAAGCAAGGTCTATCGTGTACGTTGGTTAGTTAATTATGTTTTGGTAGTTTCCTTTAGTGTATTGGGCTAAGTTTAGCATCCATTGGTTTGGTGTACTGGGTTAGTCATTACTTCTGTAAGCTGTGTATATTTTGGTTATATTAATATAATCCTGCACTTGATTTCTATTCCCTTTCCTGGTGATTTGTTACAGAACACCTTGCCATAACTATGAAATCAGCGGGTTTTTTCGAGCATCTAGCATGGCAGGAAGGTGGAAGAGATCGCACATCTCGTCCAGGAGACAATTTACCGAACGGCTCCTCCACTTCTGAAATGGTCCGAGTTCCCCAGGACCAAACCTCAACCTGTCATGGGGGTTCTAGATGCTCCTAGCTTCTCCAGTAAGATGCTTTTGCCTGTTCAGACCAACCTACCTAATAAGTTTGATGGTGACTAGAGGCACTGTGGCATTTTTATTACTCAGTGCTCCAGGAATCTGCACTCTATGCCCTATTACTTATTAGCACGTTTTGTGTTTTTTGGCATCTAGAGGGTAAACCAATATAATAGGCCATGAATGGATGGCCAAAAACAGAATCCGGAACCTGTGAACAATTGTTCAAAAAGCTCTGGACTAAATTTGGCCTCGCTCCTGGGGACTCTGGGGAATAGGAATTAGCATGAAGCAGGAGTCAATGCTAGCTAACGTTACACTGAGACCTAGGCGCCCCTGCCCTCAGTTCGTCCCTCGACTAGCCCACCATTTGCTGGATCTTCCTGGCTCTGGCAACAACTGAACCCCTCGAACGACACTCTCCGGTCATTCGATGGATTCAGTTGTTGCCAGAACCAGTTTCAATCATGCGATTGCCAGTATCCAGGACACGTCAGATCCTGAGACTATCCAGAAGACAGCGGTACCCGAGTCTGTCCAGAAGGCAGCTGACCCACGTCTGCCCAGAAGACAGCGGTACCCAAGTCTGTCCAGAAGGCAGCTGTTCCTGAGTCTGCCCAGAAGGCAGCTGTTCCCAAGTCTGTCCAGAATACAGCAGTACCCAAGTCTGTCCAGAAGACATATGTCCCCGAGTCTGTAAAGATGGCAGCTGTACCCGAGTATGTACAGAAGACAGCAGTTCCCGAGTATGTCCAGAGGACATCTGTTCCCATGCCAGTCAAGCAGACAGCTGTGCCTGTTCTGAAGACAGCTGTCCCCAAGTCGGTTCAGAAGAAAGCAGTTCCCGAGTCGGTCCGGGCAGTAATTTCTTTCCAGGTTATGTCAATCACAGAGCTGGTCCAGAAGACGTTCGTTCGTGAACCTGTCCAGAAGATGTCTGTGCCAGTGCCAGTTCCGAAGACATCCGTGCCAGTGTCTGCCCCGAGGACATCCTGGCCAGTTCCGAGGACATCGGTTCCAGTGCCTGTTATGAGGATGTTGGTGCCAGTGCCTGCCCCGAGGACATCCGTGCCTGTTCTGAGGATGGCTGTGCCAGTGCCTGCTCAGATGACACCCATAGCAGAGACCGTCCAGTGGATGTCTGTCCCAGAGTCCATCCAGAGCACGTCAGCTTCAGGGACTGTCTAGATGATGCTCGTCATGGAAGCCCCCCAGAGCACGTCAGCTCCAGGGACTGTCCAGAGCACGTCAGCTTCAGGGACCATCCAGACATTGCTCGTCATGGAAACCATACAGAGCACGCTACTTCCAGAGGACGTCCAGTCAGTTCGTCCCGGCAGGAAACCACCAGAGGACATGGAGAATCCGAGGGGCCATTTTTTAAGGAGTCCTGGCTCCATCTCAGACTCCTTGGTGGGGTATGTCATGCCCCACGGTCTCACTCTGGTTTTCCCCTCGCTCACCTCAGCAGGGAGCAAGTGTAACAGTTTCACTCATAGTCCCTGGATGGGTCACATGGGGTTTTACCAGCCCATTCATGGGACCCGGATTAGCAATTGGAAACAGCTGCTTGACACTGTTTATAAACTCAGCAATGAAAGATGCTTATCGCGAGGTGTTGTCTGAGTACCTACCAAGTGTGATGTTCACGTGTGTTTCCCGTCCTTCGCCTTTGTGGATTATGCTCCAGTTTTTATTCATCGTCCTGAGTGGATTACACACTGGTTTTGTTCTGTTCCCCTGTGTGGATTGTACTCTGGTGTTTGCTCCTTCACCCGTTTCGGATGCCTGTTGTGCCTGTCCGGCTGTTGACAACTTCCTCCTAGAATGACTTTGCATTCGCCAAGTACGTTCCACGGTTTGTTTTGCACAATACTATACTTCACCGCTCGTAGCATTAGCAGGAGGTATCTTTGTTTCATCAAGCAAGGTCTTTCGTGTACATTGGTTAGTTAATTATGTTTTGTTCCTTTCCTTTTGTGCGTTGGGCTGGGTTTAAAAACTGTATTTGTTGGCTGTGTTTGATTCAGTGACGTTATTTGGTTTGGTGTACTGGGTTAGTCATTACTTCTGTTAGCTGTGTATCTTTTTGTTTATATTAATAAAACCCTGCACTTGATTCCTATTTAATTTCCTGGTGATTTGTTACAACTCCCTATGTGCAGTGCACTGTATGCTGCTACGAATAATGGTGTTTATGCCCATCATAATGAACTAAATGCAAGCACACCAGGTGCCACTTCTATCAGCTAAGTACTGGTTTGATGAATCTCAATTTCTGCTGTGACATTCAGGTGGTAGTGTCAGAATTTGACATAAGCAACATGAAAGCATGGATCCATCCTGCATTGTATCAAAGGTTCTGGATAGTGGCATAAAGGTGTGGGAGATAATTTCTTGGCACACTTTGGAATGACAGGAGTGGCATCTGGTGTGGTATTTTGTTACTGTAGCCCATCTGCTTCAAGATTCCACATGTTGTTTGTTCAGAGATGCTCGTCTGCATACCTTGGTTGTAATAAGTCATTATGTGAGTTACTGTTGCCTTTCTATCAACTAGAACCAGTCTAGCCATTCTCCTCTGACCTGTGGTATCAAGGTATTTTTGCCCAGACAGCTACTGCTCACTAGATATTTTCTCTTTTTTAGACCATTCTTGTAAATCCTCAAGATAGCTGTCTGCAAAACTCCCAGTAGATCAGAAGTTCAGAGAAGTGTGATTTGTCACTCCACAGAACTCGTTTCCTCTGTCCAGTGGCAACATGCTTTACATCACTCTATATGACACTTGGCATTGTGCTTGGTGATGTAAGGTTTGCAGATATAAGGTCTGCTCGGCCATGGACACGCATACCATAAAGCTCCCAACGCACAACTTTCGTGGTAATGTTAATGCCAGTGGAGGTTTGGAACTCTGTAGTCAATATTTCAACAGAGCATTGGTGACTTTTATGCACTATGCACCTCGGAACTTGGCAAACCCACCATGGAACTTTATGTGGTTCCTAAACTCTTTCACTTTCAATAATTACACTCACAGATCTGACTGCAACGGTAGCATCCTATTACGGTACCACACTCAAATTCACTGTGCCATTCAGAACAACCCATTCTTTCATAAATGTTTGTAAAGGCATACTGCATGGCTTGAATTCATAGACCTGTGGTAATGGGACTGAATGAAATACATGAATTAAATGACTAAGAGCTGTGTCGTAATACTTTTGTCCATATAGTGTATAGCGTTTTCTCTTTCAAGCCTAAAATGTATTATTACTCATTATTTAGACATTTACTAGTGTTGAATAGAAACAATGTCCAAACGTGATCAAATAACTTTTATGCTACCAGTTCTTGGCCGTGATTTGTGTTACTTTGATATAGTAAAAGTGACTATTATACTGTATTCGGTGGCAAAATTGACTGATTCCATGAATGTCTAATGTGCTGGCTTCCAATTATTTCAAAATTCTGCAGTAGAAGGACCTAATTGTTACAGGCACAGAATCGCACATTCTGAAGATATCTGTAGTGTTTTCATGAACTGCTTGTTGGAGGGTAAATATTGAGAAGTACTGGTATGTACATTTGGATGTAGCCATTGACAAGACAACCAAAGGCCATCTGATCTTCTCTGTATCTTCTCCTTGTCTTTTTAATAGAGAGCATTAACAAAGAAGCCCAGGCCCTCCTACACAAACCTTGAAAGGCAAAGTAGAAGGATACTGGAGACAGAGACCCTATCCCCATCAAAACCTCTTCAAATTCCACTCATTAATATCCCTTGGAGGGCAGCCAGTGTAAAATCTGGGCCAGGTCTAATATGTTAATCAGGTCCACAGTGGTGACCCCTAATGAGGACAGCCAAAAGAAGAATATTCCTTGCAGAAATCCCCATAAACCTGTAAAAAGGCAAAAGATACACAACTCAGTACACTTCAGAATAACTTAAAGGGATTGTGATCGGGTTCAGTTTGGCAACATGCTAAACACTGTATTAGCTGTTTAAATGCAAGCAGAAAAAATATGGTAACATTTGAAAATTGTTTTTTAACGACTATGCTACTATTGATGTTGGCTTAAATTTGTAGTTTGTTAGCAAGGCAATAGTGATCTCTTTAAAAAGGCACTACACTGTACCATTCAGGGTGCAAACTGTTGTATTCCTAATACATTTCTAATGAAAGAACTGTCATTACACTCTCCTACCCTTGCAAATTTCTACTCTGGTGAAATTTTTCCCCCATTTCAAATACAACTGATCCAGTATACAGAGAAAATGACATGTAACTGGAAAAGATCTGTTAGAAAATTTCAGATATTGATTGTGCAGAGTCCATTTTATCTTTGATCCCCAGGGTTTGTGTTAATCTATTAATGTATCATTTACAGCCATGCGAAACCTGCTTCTTATGTATAAACATGACTTGGTGCCCTTCAGATTGCTGAAATAGAAGTCTACCACAGATGTGGGGGTAATATTTAATCAGCCTGTACAAAATGTTAATCTCTATAAAATAATCACTTTTATAACGCACTCCACTACAGTACAGGAAGTGTGTACATCTTTGTCTCTCCCATCAAAAGCAGCCAACAGAAAAAGGTTGTAACAAGTTCTGCACCTATACAGTATACAAAAACAAGAGACAAGCGAAAGTTAAGCAACTTTTTTATGTCATACATAAGACCGCTTGAATATAGTACAAAGGGTTTGTCCATTTTTGCCTCTCCAGTAACATTTTACTTTACACAGAAAGTCCTGATCGTACAATCTGTGGATAAAAGGTACTTATCCTTCAGCCATGCTGTTCAGCTCTGCAGTGCACATTAGATGTCCTGGAACCAAAGGGAGGAGGAGTGGAGACTAACTTGGGCATGGAGGCCTGGGTTGGGGTAAGGGCAGGGGCTTTGCACTCGTCCTGGGGTAGTCGCAGTTGTGGGACTTGGGTTGAAAAGACGATGATTACGGAGGATGTGCGGTTCAAACTGTGTGAAGCGACCGCTGTGCACTTTGCTACATGCACCTCCAGCAATCATCTACATTCAGTTTCACATGGACCCATTTATTGATGTTTGTGCCAAATTAACACAACAAAAACATATCCTGTATTAGGCATACATAATCTCTTATGTATACGAATATATGAAAACACTGCCGCCATTCGGATTTGTAGACACACATCCACACACTATACCCTGTCTATTATATTTAAGGTATGAAGATCTATTCTCCTGTTAGATTTAAACCCTAGAGTTTTGCATTTGCACTGGCATCGTCAACTACTTTGGGCTGGAAGCACTGTTACCCATTTGACTACCACAGAGAGTTTCACTGCATGGTCACCAAGCTGACTTATATGTACTCAAAATACCATTAGGAAAAAAGTAGTGAGTTCTAAACTTCCTTTATTTAAAAAAATATAAATATGTACATAAATTCTATTTCAGCTATTAAAATGGGGTCACAAAGTAAACACCTGAAGCCTGGGTTTTCATGGACTCCTCCTATTAGCTGTCCTCTGCTGCTGGCCGAGAATAAGAACCCTTAGGACCATTGACCTTGTATTTATAGGCATCAATCACATACATGGAGAAAGGGAGGGGGAGCAAGAAAGCAAGACAGTGAGGATTGAAGATACCATCTGCGAAAGAGGGGAGAAAGAAAAAGCAAGAGCAATAGGGGGACAACTTTTGTAGACCAGGCTGTGCTCACACATCAAGCCCCCTGCATTCCTGTCTGAACTACGAAAAAGCCAGATCAAAAGACAACACTTTTGTTTCATCTGAGCCGGTGAAGGTCGGATATAAACTTTTTCTCTCCTTGCTGAGCAGACAGGGGCTGTACTTCTTGATCAGTGCAGTTGCAGCACTGTGTGTTCATGAGTGCGGTGCTGAACACTTAAGGCAGTGGAACCCAGATAATGAGGCACCTCCAAAATTGGCGTCTAACTGGATTACGCAGCGCACCGTTTCTCCTCGTGCTCCATGCAGGCCACAGACTCACGGCAAGATGCTCAGTGGCCACCCCGGAGCTCTGGAACCGGCAGAGCACCAAATGGCACAGACATCAACCCTCCTTCCATCTCACAGAATGAAGTGAAACTAAAATCTACAACCAGGAGTTGTGTTCTCAATTGTTTTACGATATCAAAAAAGAAGCAAACAAACAAAAAAAATAACGGATACTGTTCGGGATCCAGCTCTCAGTAAATATGCCGCATGAACAACAAGTTCCAGTTTTGATAAAGCAATAGATACAGCCATTTTACTGACATTAAAAAAGTCCGATACACCTTGTTTCAAAGTGCACAACTGCTACATTATTGGTTACAGACATCTATGTGCTATAAAAAAAACTGCTTTGGTACAATAAATTATCAAAAGGGAAAATAAACTCTCCTAAAATTCACAGCATAATTGTGAGGCAAAATAAAAAGCAGTCACACAAACATCTGCATGTTGATTTTCAGGGTGAACAAATAAATGTGCAGAGGCTCAAAAGTAAATCACATGCTGAAAATAAACTTAAAACAAAGCAAAGAAGATCAAGCAAGGGAAAAAAAAAGAAAAGAAATCAATAAGGGACACTGTAATAGCTGTTTCCATTCAACTTGCAATACTAATTCTGTGAATTCACAAGGCCAGAAAAAATGATACTCCCGAATAGTAGATTACTAGGTAAGGAAGGCCTCGAATAATTATTCTCATACTCCGTTTCCTATTTTTCCATGTGTAAAGACTTAAGTGTATGCCAGACTTTAAAAAATACAGGAAAGCTATTTTCCCATTTTACGGGTAAATGTCCAGCTTCTCTTCATTCAGTGCGCGATAAGGCCATTTTTTAAATACGTGCTCTCCACCACTGCCCGGTACCAGGCTCCTGTCTGCTCCACTGCCCACTCTAGAGCTCTTTACCAAACTCAAACTCCAGTGACCACTGCCACTCTGGAATCCACTTGAGTGTTTCACAATACTGTGCCCTCTATGAGTGACACACTCTGCCTTTTACAGGAGAGACTTGCAAAACTGCACCCTCTACTGGAGGCACCCACACAAAGTGCCTGCCCTCACTAATGCTGCTGCTCTGCTAAACATAAAGCACAGAACTGCCCAACATGTTGCATTAAACCAGAACCAAAAAACTAAGCCTGCTGAGAAAAGAAGTAAAAAATGGCAGTTGTGAAAAATTAACCGTTGGTGATGTTCATCTTTTTTTTAATTGCATTACTGGTGACTACAGGCAGAGAAATGTTCATCTCCCAGACCACAGGACCCTTTTCCCACACCTTTAAACAGAAACCTAGTCCCACTGTTGTGAGAAAGGTGCATATGTTAATACGCAATTGAAAATGAGCTGAGTGAAAAGGAATAAAATGTATGATTATAATGTGTGATTACATCGGTTTTGTAATAAAAAGAAATTCAGCTGAAAATGTTCCACTCCCAAATAAAACAGTTACTGACTGAAGCAGAGGCCTCCAGCAAGTGAGCAAAAAGGTGTTTTGAGCACGTATGCGGCGTCAGTCGTCATCTCCCTTCTCTTATACAGCAGCTTTTTAATCTCTATGCACTTTTTTCCAAAAAAAACAAACAAAAAATAAAAAATAAAAAACAAACAAAAAAAACAAAAAAAAAACAAACACCGGCGTTTTTTAAAAACCACACACACAGAGGGGGAAAAAAGCGGTCCACTCAGTGTAGTCAGGAGCTGGCCACAGAGCTCTGCTGCACGCACACCCCGGCCATGGGCGAGTCCTCTCGGTCCAGACCCTGGCGAAGGCCCATATGAGTCTCGGCTATGTAGCCCGAGTTCGTAGTGAGTGGGTACGCGGTGTGTCCAGCCGTGCCCGTCTCCTGGCGTGGGTTGGAAAAGGCGTGTCCGTAACCCAGACCGAGCGGCAGTGGGCGACTCTGGTAGGCCTGGTGGGGATGATGGTGGTGGTGGTTGCCCGTGGATGACGAGGATGTGGATGAAGACGAGGCTGAGGAAGACAGCGAGGTCATGGACAGGTGGCCATGCGACACCTCCATGGAGTCCTGTGTGGAGCCGCCGCTGTGTGAGGGTGAGTAAACGCGGGGGCGTGGCCGTGCCGGACCTTGCCCGTGCTGGCCATGATGGGTATGGGGATGGTGCTGATGGTGATGGGAGCTGTGTGGGTGCAAGGGTTTGGGCTGGTGGGGAGGCACGTGGAACGTGGTCTCTTGGACGGGGTGAGTCTCTCCGGCCGCCTGCTGGAGCCCATCGCCACCCACCCAACCCAGAGAGGGGCCAAACGACTGCCTCGCCTAAAACACACCAAAGTACTACCTTAAACATTGGATCTTAAAAACATGGAATACCACAAGTTAAATACCTAGCAGTCTGGATAAGAGGTGAAACATCTTGAACCATTTAGTATTATCGTGCGTACCTGAGGGCACAGGTTGTGGCAATCCATGCCGACAGCAGCACTGAAGTGGCCTCCACTGAGCCGGTGCTGATGAGTGGGGTCAGAGCGGGCACGTCCACTGGTGCTTGTTCCAGACGAACCTCCTTCAAAAGGGAAAAGTGTGTTAGTGGCATAGTTTAATATCCCCTATTTTGTTAAGAATTCTGTTCAATTTGATACTTACTCCAATACTTTGAGCTGTGAACACTAGAAACTTTGAGACCAGCATACACCAAGCGTTTTTGCACCAAACAGCTCTAGGGACTAATTTGGGAGGAACCCCTCGGAGCTCCCCGAGAACTACATTTGGTGCAGGGGCTTTTTTAGTTTGCAGTTGCAACACCAGCAGGAAAGCTTTGTGATGCTTAAGTGATGCTTAAGTGATGCAAGCCACCTGAAATTCACTTGCTTAGACGACTCAAAATCACATTGACCTCTTCTGTCACCTATAAGCTCAATAAAGCCGGGACTTCACTGTCAATCCATTTGTCTGTGTTTTTTTTCCTCTTTCCACTGTTACTTGCTGATAGTGTTATATGGTGTCAAATATGACATAAGAAAAGTGTTTTACACTCGGGGTCAAAGTTGTGATTTCCAAAATCAAATGATATGAGCAGTGCTTAATTTATTTAAAAAAAAAAAATAATAAGAGAGAGATCCCAGAGCTTGTACTAACAACAGTGAGATCACGTTAGTAACTGGATGTGCCGGGTCACGCCTGAATAGTCACACACACGCACAGATTTGAGCGGCACGGTGGTACATGTGGTTAGTGTGCTCACTGTTCAATTCCAGAGGTGATGCTATCCCAGACAAAAATTAAGAGAACATATATTGCAACAATGACAAGACCAATGCTTAAGCAATGACAAGGCAAAAACTGTCTGTGGTTCTGGCCACAAAACTGTCAATGGTTCGGTTCCAATGTGTTATAGTACAGTTCAGATATCCAGATCGGAGAATGAGACATAACTGTGCATCTCCCAAGTGTTGTAGCATTATCTCTGTATTAAATGTATTACCCTGAAATATCTGGAAGTGAACACTTGCAGTATATCATACAGCTTTGCCTAGTACAGAATATAATATGGTGTCTGATGATGTCCATGTCACAAAGTCCACTTTCATAGACTGTTTGTGGATGTTTGCAATACCAAAGTGTACAAGCAAAAGATTCTGACTTACCCCTCACTTGGCAAGATATTTTTGCCTTTATCAAGAAGAGCTAAAAAGCACAGCCATAGCCTATCTCCTGTCTTACTCCTGGCTTTTAAAGTGCTTTGAAGTGTAGCTTCAAATAGTTTTTGGCAGACTTTCTCCAGTTTTAACTTTTCCGTCAAACTTAGAAAGCACAAAGGACTCTTATGACACAATGTCTTCGGTCATCCTACAATATTTAAGCAGCCCAGTGGAAGACAAAATTGCTTCTTATTCGATATGTATTGAACTATAAAGGGTGCACACACCATTTATGCCAAGCTGCACTTTATAAGGCATGCACTATATAGGGGGTAGAGAGTCATTTTAGAGTCAGCCCTGTTGCAGGTAAAGTGGTGTGAAAAACTGTTTGCCCCCTTCCTGACTTCCTTTTTTTTTTTTTTTTTGCACGTTTGTCACACTTAAGTGTTTCAGAACATCAAACCAATTTAAATATTAAGACATCACAAGTAAACATAAAATGCAGCTTTTAAATGAAGGTGTTTATTATTAAGGGAGGAAAAAATCCAAACCAACATGGCCCTGTGTGAAAAAGTGATTGCCCCCCCTTGTTAAAACATAACTATGGTTTATCACACCTGAGTTCACGGACTCTAGCCACACCCAGGCCTGATTATTGCCACACCTGTTCTCAATCAGCACATCACTTAAATAGGACCTGCCTTACAAAGTAAAGTACACCAAAAGATCCGTAAAAGCTACACATCATGCAGAGATTCAAAGAAATTCAGGAAAATTGAGAAAGAAAGTAATTGTGATCAATCAGTCTGGAAAGGGTTATAAAGCCATTTCTAAAGCTTTGGGACTCCAGCGAACCACAGTGAGAGCCATTATCCACAAATGGTAAAGACATGGAACAGTGGTGAACCTTCCTAGGAGTGGCTGGCCGACCAAAACTACCCCAAGAGTGCAGCGACGGCTCATCCAAGAGGTCATGAAAGACCCCACAACAACATCAAAAGAACTGCAGTCCTCACTTGCCTCAGTTAAGGTCAGTGTTCATGCCTCCAACATAAGAAAGAGACTGGGCAAAAATGGCCTGCATGGCAGAGTTCCAAGACGAAAACCACTGCTGAGCAAAAATAACATTAAAGCTCATCTCAGTTTTTCCAGAACACATTTTGATGATCCCCAAGACTTTTGGGAAAACATTCTGTGGACTGACGAGACAAAAGTTGAACTCTCTGGAAGGCGTTTGTCCCATTACATCTGGCGTAAAAGTAACACAGCATTTCAGAAAAAGAACGTTACAGCAGCAGTAAAATATGGTGGTGGTAGTGTGATGGTCTGGGGCTGTTTTGTGATTCAGAACCTGGAAAACTTGCTGTGATAAATGGAACTATGAATTCTGCTGTCTACCAAAAAATCCTGAAGGAGAATGTCTGGCCATCTGTTCGTGACCTCAAGCTGAAACAAATTTGGGTTCTGCATCAGGATAATGACCCAGAACACACCAGCATGTACACCTCTGAATGGCTGAAGAAGAAGAAAAAAAAGTGGCCTAGTCAAATTCCTGACCCGAATCCTATTGGCATGCTGTGGCGTGACCTTAAAGAGGCCGTTCATGCTCGGAAACCCTCCAATGTGGTTGAATTACAATTCTGCAAAGACAAGAATGGGCCAAAGTTCCTCTACAAAGCTGTAAAAGACTCAATGCAAGTTATTGAAAATGCTTGGTTGCAGTTGTTGCTGCTAAGGGTGGCACCAACCACTTATTAGGTTTAGGGGGCAATCGACTTTTTCCACACAGGGCCATGTAGATTTGGATTTTTTTCCTCCCTTAATAATAAACACCTTCATTTAAAAACTGCATTTTGTGTTTACTTGTGTTGTCTTCCGAAACACTTAAGTGTGACAAACATGCAAAAGAACAAAAAAATAAAAAGGAAATCAGGAAGGGGGCAGACACTCTATGTTTATCTTGTAGGTATGTGGGGGCCCCTGAGCTGAGCTCAGCTCACACAGCCAAGAAGCACAGGTTTCACTACTGCCACCTAGTGCTTTCCTGAACGAACGTGGAGTGAAATTATAAGGTAAATGTGGGGTACAAACTGTGTGGAACATGGGAGGAAGCTGTGAGGTGACTGTACGACTGTGTAGCCCAAAATAAAAATCCCTAGGGGAATATTTACAGCACTACTCAAAGTTCTGCCTAACAGGGACATGATGGTTATTTTGAAACTTGTTGGCTACCAGGTTGCAGTCCTGTGCTTCACCATAACACCAGGTCATGAGGCCTTCCAGAATCACTCACCTCTCGGTTACAAATCAGAAAATACAAGAGCAGTGATATACCTGAGCTGGAGGAGGTACTGGACGTAGTTCCAGAAGATGCGGACTGCTCCAACGCCGGGCTTGTGGACACACTGCTGCTGGTATTGGTACCCTCATCCGCTGTCTTCTTGAAGAAGCTGTGCTGCAGTGCGTAGTATGGTTGGATACGACTTTTCGGGTCATAGTCCAACATTCGCAAGATCAGATCCTTGAACTTCAGGTAGTCTGCAACTGCGTGGCCTGACTCGCCTGCCCTCCGGCCACCGGGCCCACCGGCCTCCACACCCAAAATATTGTGCAGCTTGCGTGAACCTGCCGGCTTATACTGCAGAGAAATAAGGATTAGGATTATTTAAAACTCAAAAGCAAAGAACCTAGCAGCAAACAAAGGGTATCATCAACCGCACTGTCAAGAAAGAAAAACAAAAAAAAGAGTCATGGTAGCCACATCACATGAGTCTTTCAGAACCAGTGAATGCTACATAGATTAAAAACTAGCATGCCAAGTGAGCCAAAAACCCAATACGAGGCAAAACCTAAAAGGAGACACACCCGTTTCCCATCTTTGGTCTTCTTTGCACACCACGTGCTGTCAGACATCTTCTCAAAGAACTTTCTCGCTTTTGGCGCCTGGTCCAGTATGTGACTGGGAGGGACACCCAAGACCTCCACAATTTTGTTCATTTGGTCCACCTGTCACACAGGCCACACAAAAAGATATATAAAAAACAGAAACACAAAAAACAACACATATGCACATAATGGTTAATATATAGATTGTCTATAAAGTAAGTCCCACTTTCATAAATGTATAACCGACCAACATACATCAGGGTGTTTTCATATTTATATGAAGCACAGAGAGCCCAGGTTTTATTCATAATACATCAATTCAAGGTGAACCCCGTGGGTGATGCGAAGACATCAACACATGAATTAACGATGTTAGAGTGGGAGCTTATAGATGCCCTTTATACTATTTTATTGTTACAGTATTATATTAGGTACATATGTATATCGGTCTACAGGTGCGGCTTCAGACACGCTCCTCAGTCTCGGCGCAACTGTCCCAGTGATAAGACGTCCCTAAACTGCGTTCGCCTCAATGCCTATGAAGTTTCACTTTATTTTCACTTACTTCATGTCTTTAGAGTTAACATATTTTTTGATTATTATTGTATTACATTCCTTTACTTTAATCATTGACTTTATTCATTAATTACATACGAATATAGGTGTTAAAACAATCATTGGAGGGAACCAATTACATTTACTTTACTTAAGGGGAAATTTGATTTCGACTTCGAACAAATCGAAGTTCGAACTACTTTTTGGAACCAATAAATTATTCTAAGGTTCCACAGTACTACTAAATAATAGTTATCTAAATGTTATAACTACATAATGCAAGGTAAATGCATCATATAAACACCCAGAGGCACCTGAGGCGGGGGGAGATGTATATCCAGTGACTTAAACATTGCTTACTGAATGCATATTAAAAAAGGAACCAATACCTGTTCAACATACAAAACTTTGTACTTCATGACATTAAATATGTCTGATTTGCTTGAGCATTACTTTTCACACTGTTTCAGGATTTCAGCACATCTATGAACAGACTGGATCCTACACTTCTGCTGGTATTTCTTCAATAAGCAAATAAAAATTGCCATTGGTTGATTTGATATATCCTGGAGTAAAAGGAGTGATCTGACTGAATGAAAATATACATTTTTCAGACCCTTGCATTCCTCCCTTCAGCAGACAGACACTTTGTAATGCAACATACCTCATTGGCACCACTGAACAGAGGCTCTCCAGTGTGCATCTCTACCAGAATGCAGCCCAGTGACCACATGTCTATGGCTAGGTCATACGGCATGCCCAGTAGGACCTCCGGCGAGCGGTAAAAGCGGCTCTGAATGTACTGGTATATCTAGGATTAAAGAACAGAAAGAGGTAAAACTCAAAAACAGAATAGCTTTGGTGAGCTTTCCTTTCTTCCCCTCTTGCAACTCCTACCCTTCACAGACCATTTTGAGCTCTTGACGTTAGTTTCTCCTAGCCTGTCATTAAATCAAACCAATCAATAAAAAAATAAAAATAAGCAGTAACTGTTACACACCCGTTGCCCCAACTGGCATGAGCTGCCAAAGTCAACGATCTTGATGGCCGATCTCTTGGGGTTGCAGAGCAGGATGTTCTCGGGCTTGAGGTCACAGTGGATGATGCTGAGCTCAGGAGTGGCCAGGAAGAGCAGCGCTGTGCATAGCTGCTGCGCAAACTTTCGTGTCAGGTTCAGAGAAACGCCACGGAAATTCGTGTTACGAAGAAGGTCATACAAGTTGTATGATAGCATCTCGAACACCAAACACAGGTGGTTCCGAAACATGAAGTGACGCTTTAGGTGAACTGAAACAGAAGTAAAGTGTGCATGTGAGCACAAGAACAATAATCAGAATGACAAAAAATATTTGCTATTAATTAAGAGATTCTGTTCCACATATTAACCATCTGCAACACAGTCTTAAGAAACTATGTTTAGGAGGTTTAAAAAAAATGAACAATTACTGCACTATATTCCAGAAGTAACCATTTTATGCAACAGCACTTTTGAAGTTTTTAACTCAAACACTAGATGGCACCAACAGCCATCAAACAGTGCATAGGCTGGTATTCAGTCCATAATAAGATCGCACAGGTATGTGCCGTTTAACGTCCATCCAATCAACAACCAAGGTCTTAAACTAGAATAAATTCTAACAGGAAATACAAATCTTAACTACAGATGTTGCGACTGTACATAGTTGGACACCTCACCAGCCAATCAATGCTGCAAATCCACACGCAGAGGCAGGGGGCAAGTTTGACAGTGGAAGTTCGCAGACTAGAGACTGTTCTAACCCAGCTAATGTGCTCAGAGACGTTTTGTGTCTGTCTGCATGACTTTCCATGGCGTTCATAAGCGCATGTGACTGTCCTTTTGTAAGTAGTACTCCTTTGTTTGCCCACCCACTCCCTGCATATTCTTCCAACCTATAATTCCATAAACTGGTTCACATTTACTCGCTGAGGCTCTGGTTCACCTGGCTGATCTTCCGAGTTGTTCACAATATTTGGCTTCCGTCAATCATACCATCTCCTTTAAGTGTTATGGCTTTCCCATAGATAGGGTCATAACAGTGAATTACTATATTTACAATTACTGTGAATTTCGAGAAACTAAAAATGCGTTTTCAGTGGTCTCTCTTGACACATTTATCCATTGTTTGCACACAGTTTCTTTGTGAAAATACCCTTTATGTTTACATTACAGGTAACCTCCAGTTCAACATCCATTTCGGTCAGCATCTTGATGCGGTTGTTAAATGGCGCATGCCTGTATATACAGTTCGTTCCCTATGAAGAACTCAAAGACCATCCACAACAGACTGATTCATTACCTATGTAGTACTTCATCTCTGTATCATGTTTGTTCATGAGCTCCAAGAGTCGTACTTCAATCTGTGCTTGGTTAAGAAAAGCCTTTTTATTCTTAATGATCTTAATGGCAACCCACTCTTGCTCCAGTCGATCATAAGCCTTCACAACCTGGAAGAAGAATAAGACAAATCCAAAATCAGTCATATAAATAAATAATAAATATGACAAGTATGGACTGTTGAACCAGTAGTGAACAAAGTCTTGTCCGTCACTTTTTCAGACATGTTTTAGCAGAATATAATAATCATAAAGAAAGCTGAATAACTTGGGCGCACCTGTCCAAAGGACCCTTTGCCTATCAGTGAATCAATTTCATAGCGATCCAGCCACTTCTCGCCATTTTTCACAATGTAGTCGAAGTTGTCGTCATCATAACCGTCATTGTAGATCTTCCTCTCTTTCTTATTACTGGAATCTTCCCCTTGTCCCTGTTGGTGACGTCGCTTCTTTTTTGCATAGTAAACCTGAATAAAGAGAAAACACAGAGAAAGGGTTTAATATTTATTTCAATGATCCAGTTGCTAACGGATGAAAAAAACGGTTTGAAGGTTTGAAGTGTGAACTCACCTCGTTTATGTGTTTGTAAGTTTTGATCAGTTCAATGGAGAGCTTTCTTAAGGGAGCTGTGGCTGGATCCCGAAAGCACTGGGGAATCCGCCTTTGCAACATCACCACATCAGCAGTCACCTGATCAAACGCAGAAATACAGATGTTTTAAATAAAATAAAATGAAGAAAAAGTATTTTTTCCACAACCACAGGAACGTTTGGCTGTAGGATTTTTGGAATGGTTGGTCTTCCACAGAAAAAAAAACCTTGTACAAGTGCAACAATCTTGTCGTTGAGAAATACAAGTCAACGTATCTGGAATGTCGAAGTTTGACTTACCTGGGTGGTGTTGTGCTGCGGGGCCTGTTGGCTGTAGGGCAGCACTGGGGCCAGCGCGTCAGCGCTTGCCTGGTGCCCGTCACTGAATGGCGGGTGAGAATGGGGCGTCTGCGCAGCCATCTGCACATCTGCCGCATTGAACGAAAACGAGGGAGCAAGCCGAACAGATGAGGGTTTGCATGCTGAGGTCTCTCCTCCTGCAAAGACATGAAGCACACATTACAGTAATTATACAGAGTCAAGAGGAACATCAGTTCAGTATAAAGAACACGGAGGTTTAACAGCTGTACATAAACAGAAAGATGCAGATGTGGCTATAGACAGTGACACGTAACCAATCATTCAGAATCAGTAGAGTACAACTCATCCAAAAGGAAAAATAACTTGAGAAGGCTCACTGACCTTGGAGAACTATGCCAGTGTTCTAACCTATTATCTATCAGTGCATTGGAAGCCTAGTAGTTGAAGCTGTAGAGCTGTCAATACATGCATAGGCAATCATACAATACGAATGCAAACTGTGAAATACTTTAAGTACACAAACATCGGAATTATTGTTTTTAATAAAACAGGATCTCAGCTGCAGTACTGGACAACTGCAAGCAGTATTCAATTCAATTCTACAAATCAGCTCCTCAGAAAATTGTGAAGCCCTTCATCACCTGATAAAAAGAAAGCTGAAAACACTACACAGCAACAAGCTGAGGGCTGAATTCGAGATCTCCTACTCTAAATGTAGTCTTCAAGCATTACCCACACACATTACATTTAACCAAGCTGGTGCCCTCTGAAGGTAAAGTGACGAGTAGACAGAGAGCAGCCAACTGATTCTTCACTCATTCCTTTTTACTCTTAACTCCAGATATGCTAAATGATTTGTCTGTCTCCAGCCTGACAAGTCTGTTCCCATTACCACAGATCATGTTACAGTCCATCCAAAAAAGCACAGACCAAATTGGTAGCATGCGATCATGCTATTGTCACAAGATTACACTCAGCACTTGCTAAAGTCCTTCAAAGCAAAATGATTTTTCCTACACGTTTAGTATTTATTACAAAGACAAAAACCATATTTATTAATATGCAGTTTCTTTCAAAGAGCAGTGGTTTGAATAATTACTGATAACCCACTTTAATAATTTATAATGTATTTAATGTACTTAATTCACTTCACTATTACCACCAGTTTAATTTTCAAGTAATTTTGGATATTAGTTTCATTTACAACTGGTACTTTTGCTACATGCCCATTGTAATCAAAAGAGATAATTGTACACAATACACACTGTATCAAATCCAGGCAGTGCAAGTAAAAGTTCATATAATTGAGAAACGATAATCATAACATCACAGTAAGCTAGAGCTTCCATTAAGATTTGCAAATATTCATCCGTAAAACTTATGAAAGTTTTAGGGGGGTGCGGCGATGGGGGAGGAGCACAGTATGAGTAAATGACAAATCGTTTTACAATCAACATTTCTGTAAGCTTCCAACAGGAAAAAAGTACTTTAGCAACCGTTGTCCTTCTAATTTGTTGATACAAATGGTGTTTAAGGCCTGTTTATTTCAGAAACTGCTGTTGACAAGTCAACATTTTGGAAATGGGAGAAGTGTTCAGAACATTCTCACTGACTTTAACAAGGGACAAATCGATTTGGCCAGACAATAAGTGTTCTGTGTAATGTGGTTCTCCTGATCATCAGTGGAGAGTATCCACCAACTGGGATCCGAGGTGAGACAAACCTCAAAGCAGCAGCGACAGGGTTTTGGCAGTTGTTTACAGTTGTAGTTCTACTATGAGGTTCATCTACTATCAGTAAAAATGTTCATCTACAATCAGTATACAATGCACGCTTCCAGTGTAGTAATTTGATAGCATACCTGCTTTGGAACAACAGGGTTCAACAGTAACGATTGCCCGAATACCTGGGGCAGGTAAAGCACGATGTCAGACAACAGCACATAAAAATAACTTGCTGGGCAAGTTCATGTGGGGGG